>CAWUDS030002698.1:15000-35530 GCA_963859935.3 Lathyrus sativus | reverse complement strand
TTTTTCCATTTCAATTCAAGAGTTCTTATGTGTTTCCATTCTCCCCGAGACCCTGAAAAAGATACCAATTTTTTTAGGAACACATAGAAGATTCATCATTACAAAACAAAAAAAAAGAGTGGTAATCCGACCATTAACACAGAATTTTGAACTTGTTATCCTCTTGTCTAGCAGGCAATTACTTCAGCGAAAAGGATGATTTATTCGGATCGACATGAGAGCCCAACCACATTGCATTGCCAAAACCTATGTTGTATATTGGAACGACGTTGATCTACTTGCTTTTATGATGTTACAATCATCTTGTTGCCTTTCTCCTCCGCCCACAGCGATAAAATGTAGCTAGTTCATCACGAAAGAAAGGACTCTCTGAACCGAGATCATTAACTAATATATAATAATAGAATAGTATACAATACAACTGTCTTTTCCATATATTCTCTCTGGGTTCCGTTGCTACTACACGCTTTACACAATTAATCGTAAAATTAGATTATTCTAAATATATATAGAATCTAATTTTTTTTGAATGAGTCATAAGCAACTACAAAAAAATAATTATCTTTTTCATTACTGGATTGAAGTCAGAACTAGATAGTTCTAATTTAGTGCTTTTTTTTTTGATTTCAAAAAGTCAAAATTGAAAAAAAAAAACAGATCTGAATAGAGAAATCAAAACGTTCTTTTACTTAAATAAAAAAAAATGATTCCATATATCATATATTTCTCTATTCAGATCTGTTCAATAAAATTACTTTTTATTCTCAATTTATATAATAAATGTTTAGAAATGTACTCAATAAATATCGAACTTTACTTTATTCAATCTCGACGATTGACTAAATACTGGGTTATTATGATTTCGAGTAAGCCGCTATGGTGAAATTGTAGACACGCTGCTCTTAGGAAGCAGTGCTAGAGCATCTCGGTTCGAGTCCGAGTAGCGGCATGGCATCCTATATTTTATTTGAAAAATTTTCAAATAATCATATCATAAGTCCTATAATGAATTCCCTATTTCTATTCCGAGTATTCATACCTTTTTTATTTTTCATTATAGATATTTTTATTTTCATGATATATATGATATTATCAACTTTAGAGCATATATTAACTCATATATCGTTTTCCCTTATATCAATTGTTATTTCAATTCATTTGATAACCTTATTAGTCAATGAAATTGTAGGATTATATGATTTGTCCAAAAAAGCCATGATAATAACTTTTTTCTGTGTAACGGGATTGTTAATTACTCGTTGGTTTTTTTCGGGACATTTACCATTTAGTGATTTATATGAATCCCTAATCTTTCTTTCATGGGTTTTTCAATTTTTCATATGGTTCTTTTTTTAAAAAAGGAGAAAAACCTTTTAAGTACAATAATTGCACCAAGTGTTATTTTTACCCAAGCCTTTGCGACTTCGGGTCTTTTAACCAAACTGCATCAATCCGTAATATTAGTACCCGCTCTACAATCCCATTGGCTAATGATGCACGTAAGTATGATGATACTGGGCTATGCAGCTCTTTTATGTGGATCATTATTATCAGTGGCTATTTTAGTCATTACGTTTCAAGAAGTCATCCAAATTCTTTCTTTTACCAAGAATTTTGATTCTTTAAAAAAATCAGTTGATTTTGTTGAAATCAAATACATGAATAGGAATGAAAGAAACAATGTTTTACGAAAAACTTATTTTTCTTCTTCTAGAAATTATTATAGGTCTCAATTTATTCAACAATTGGATCGTTGGGGTTATCGTATTATTAGTATGGGTTTTCTCTTTTTAACGGTAGGTATTCTTTCAGGAGCAGTATGGGCTAACGAGGCATGGGGTTCCTATTGGAATTGGGATCCAAAGGAAACTTGGGCCTTTATTACTTGGACCATATTCGCGATTTATTTACATACTAGAAAAAATAAAAAATTAGAGGGTGTAAATCTTCAATAGTGGCCTCGATAGGATTTCTTATAATTTGGATATGTTATTTGGGGATCAATCTATTAGGAATAGGACTACATAGTTATGGTTCATTTACATCTAATTGACTCAAAGAACCTGATAAAGAAAAATATGGAAAGCATATAAATATATACTTTCCATAAATCGTCGAGAACCCTTTCAATCAAGTAATGTAATGATTCAAGGGGTTCTCACAAACAACAAACATATTCGATTCTAATTTCAATTTTTTAAATGAATCTAACGGGAAAATATTTTTTTGTATCTTTTTGATTCATTTATTCACAAAAATCATCCATCAAAAATGAGATAGAATAGCTTCAACCTTGTCAACCGAAAATGAGAAAATGAAATCTGGATAAATACCAATACCTATTATGGGTATAAGGATAGAAATAGAATAAATAATTCTCTGGGCCCAGAATCAAAAAAAGAAGAGTTTGATGTATTAAAAAACTTGTATCCATAGAACATTTGCCGTAAGATAGATAATAAATAAATAGGAGTTAATATCATTCCAATTGCTGTTACAAAAGTAATTAGTATTTTCATCATGAAAAGATATTTTTGACTAGTAATTATTCCAAAAAAAACTATCAATTCTGCAACAAAACCGCTCATGCCAGGCAATGCAAGAGAAGCCATTGATAAGATAGTGAAAATAGTGAATATTTTTGGCATTGGGATAGCCATTCCGCCCATTTCGTCAAGATAAAGAAGACGCAGTCTATCATAACTAGTTCCTGCCAAGAAAAAAAGGGCAGCGCCAATAAATCCATGAGATATTATTTGTAAAATGGCCCCGTTGAGACCAGTATCACTTATAGAACCAATTCCTATAATTATAAAACCCATATGAGATACGGAAGAATAAGCGATTCTTTTTTTTAGATTCCGTTGACCAAAAGATGTTGCAGCGGCATAGATTATTTGAATACAACCTAATATCATTAACCAGGGGCAAAATATGGAATGAGCGTGGGAAAAAAATTCCATATTAATTCGAACCAACCCATATGCTCCCATTTTTAATAAGATTCCGGCTAAAAGCATACAAGTGCTGTAATGCGCCTCTCCGTGGGTATCTGGTAACCATGTATGTAAGGGTATAATCGGCGATTTGACAGCAAAAGCAATAAGAAATGCCGTATAGAATATTATTTCTAGTGCCACGGGATATGATTGATTAATTAATGTTTCAAAATTAAATGTTGGTTCATTAGAGCCATATAAACCAATACCCAGAATTCCCATTAATAAAAAAACAGAAGCTCCTGCAGTGTACAAAATAAACTTTGTAGCTGAATACAAACGTTTCTTTCCCCCCCACATGGATAAAAGTAGATAAACGGGAATTAATTCCAATTCCCACATGATGAAAAAAAGTAAAATGTCTCGAGAAGAAAATGGTCCTATTTGACCGCTATACATTGCTAACATCAGGAAATAAAATAATTGGTATTTTCGAGTAACCGGCTGAGCTGCTAAAGTGGCTAAAGTAGTTATCAATCCTGTCAGTAAAATAGGTCCTATGGAGAGTCCATCTATTCCTAATCTCCAGTAAAAATCAAAAAAATGGATCCATTTATAATTCTCCGTCAGTTGAATTAGTGGATCATCCAATTGGAAATGATAACAAAATGCATAGGTTGTTAGAAGGAGATCGATTAAGCATATACAAATGCTATACCACCTAATTACCTTATTTCCCCTATGAGGAAATAAGAAAATTAAGGAACCTGCGGCTATTGGGAAAACAACAACTATTGTTAACCAAGGAAAAAAATTCGTGATAAAAATAAGATACACTTGGGCCAGAAAAGCCCATGCTCAAAATAAAATAGAATTTTTTTCTTTTTTATTTTGAACACGAGTTTTTGCCAGTAAAAAACGTATTCGTGTGGTGTTTTTTGAAACGAATCAATAAGCGAGACCCATACTTCGAGTTGTTTCATGCCATAAATAAACTCGAACACTTAAGAAATCCGTCGGACAAGCGGACTCACACCTCTTACAACCAACACAGTCCTCTGTTCTTGGGGCAGAAGCTATTTGCTTAGCTTTACATCCACCCCAAGGTATCATTTCTAATACATCTGTGGGACAGGCTCGGACACATTGAGTACATCCTATACATGTATCATAAATCTTTACTGAATGTGACATTATCTATAGTAATTTTGGATGTTCAAAAATGCAAATTATCGATCTAGTAAACTCGTAAATGAATCGTATATTTATATACCAGATGAATCAATGATTTGTGATAATATTGTTAACTGTTAATAAAAAAAGGCGTCTAGATAAATTTACAAGAGGGAATCGAAGAGGACCAGGATACTTTCATTTCTTATGATTTAGGCAATGTAAACATGATATGATCATAAGTTGTGTCGAATAAATACTCAAATGAATTGATTAGATTCATATTACACTATTTGAAATTCTACTTTATTATTATAGGATTAATGCTATTTATTCAACAAATTCGATTGATTGATACGGGTTGATTTTCTGTTACGAGCAATTGAGGAAACAATAGCCAGTCCGATAGCCGCTTCAGCGGCTGCAATAGCTATAACAAAAATTGAAAAAATATTTCCTTTTAATTGGCGATTATCAAAAAAATCAGAAAAAGTTACTAGATTTATATTAACTGCATTCAGTATAAGTTCAAGACACATAAGGGCTCTAACCATATTTCGGCTCGTGATCAATCCATAGATACCAATAGAAAATAAATAGGCACTCAAAACAAGTACATGTTCGAGCATCATTGACCAACTCCTTATAAATTTGGATTCATTAACAAAAGAATATATCGGCAATAAAAAAAAAAAGAATTTCTACATAAAAAAAAACTCTTTCACTTCACATAGAATTCGACAGAAATAAATGTGAGAAAATTGAAAAAAAAAGAATCTTGATTTCTATTACTAGTTCTCTAAAGATTTCTTACTGGCGAGCTACGACAATTGCACCTATCAAAGAAACTAAAAGAATTATGGAAATTAGTTCAAATGGAAGAAAAAAATCTGTTGATAAATGAATTCCAATTTGTTGACTAGTACTTATCAAATCTTGCTCAATAATCTGATTTGGTCTTGTAGTCCAAATAATTCCGTACCATGATGTATCGGAAATAATAGTGATTAATGAAACAAAAATACTTGTACAAACTATCAAAGTAATTCCATCCCCTACGGTCCAAAGATTCAAATCTTGGTAATATTCGGAACTATTCATGAACATCACAGCAAATATGATTAAAATGTTAATAGCTCCCACGTAAATAAGTAGCTGTGATGCAGCTACAAAATGCGAGTTTGCTAAAATATATAATAAAGATATACAAACAAGAACCAGTCCCAACGAAAAAGCAGAAAAAATGGGGTTGGTAAGTAATACTACTCCTAAACTTCCTAATAGAAGACCCGATCCCAGAAAGACTAAAAGAAAATCGTGCAGCGTTTCAGGCAAATCCATTATATGTAAAAAAAAAGACAACGAAATCGAAATTTCATGACCTTATTGATATGACCAGGAAAAAAAATTTATATATTTCAATTTTTCTTTGCATTGAAAAACCTAAGTAGTTTAAATTGATATAGTTATGGTTATATAATCAATGTCATTCCACTCTTTATACAAAAGAGTAGTTTGAAACGATATGAAAACTCAAGTATAAAGGTAGATAGAACATATATAACCATTGAAAATCTTATTGAAATTCCAAAATATTTTCAATTTCGAGAATATATTAATATATTCTATTGAAGAATATAGTTCTCTAATAATTATAGAATATTTCTACTAATATGATATTTACTATATTATTCATTTTTTATACATTTAAAATATTTGATTTAGATTATTCTATTTATATCTATTCTATCTATAGAAATATATAGAATATTTGTGTGTGTTTTTTTTTTAAGTTGTATTTTATTGAATTATAATAAATTGTCTTTTTTGATTTGAATTGTTCGAATTGTATAATCATCAATTATTGACATTGGTAAACGGCCCAAAGCAATTTGATTATAATTCAATTCATGACGATCATAAGTTGAAAGTTCATATTCTTCAGTCATTGATAAACAATTTGTTGGACAATACTCAATACAGTTACCACAAAAAATACAGATTCCGAAATCAATACTGTAATTTAGCAATCGTTTCTTTCGAATATCCGTTTCCATTTTCCAATCAACAACGGGTAAATCTATAGGACATACACGAACACATACTTCACAAGCAATGCATTTATCAAATTCAAAATGGATTCGACCGCGGAAACGTTCTGATGTGATTAATTTTTCATAAGGATATTGAATAGTTACAGGTAAACGATTTGCGTGAGATAAGATAATCATGAAACTTTGACCAATGTACCTTGCAGCTCGTACTGTTTGTTGACCATAATTCATGAACCCAGTTACCATAAGGAACATATTGTAAATATCTATGAATAGTATAGTTTTTTTTGATTTCTTTCTCTTATTTGAGACAAGTAATGAATATAGAACATCTTTTACAGCGAAAACAATTGAGATGAAGTTGTTAATAATAGATTACCGAGAGAAATCGGTAAAAGAAATTTCCATCCAAGATTTAATAATTGATCCATTCTTAGCCTAGGCAAAGACCATCTTGTTATGATAGAAACGAATAAGAAAAAATAGCTTTTAGCTAATGTAATAAAGAGATCAATTGTAGTTCCAAAAACTCCGTATGTTTTATTTATTTCAAAAAATTCAGAAACAAATATGTATGGAATAGAAATATTGGAACCGCCCAAGTAAAGAACTGTTACAAATAATGAAGAAATGAAAAGGTTTAAATAGGAAGCAACGTAAAATAAACCAAATCGAATACCTGAATATTCTGTTTGATAACCAGCTACTAATTCTTCTTCTGCTTCTGGTAAATCAAAAGGTAATCTTTCACATTCTGCTAGCGAAGAAATTATAAAAACGATGAAACCCATAGGTTGACGCCACAAATTCCAACCCCAAAAACCATATTTTGATTGCGCATCAACTATATCAATTGTACTTAAACTGTTAGATAATCCTAGTCGGTGATAACATTCCTGTTCCCATCTCTATTACAGAACCGTACATGAGATTTTCACCTCATACGGCTCCTGGAAAGCCTTAAGTAAATCTAAGGACCGGGTCGATTATTTATCTCTTGATATATCCCTAAGATATAGAAGATTAAAATCTATCGAACGGTTCTGAATTAGACCAATTCAATTCTGTCTGTTCTAGAAATAAGAAAGAGAAATCGATTTTCATAAAAGATCCAATTAAAGCACTTCTGAATTGATCTCATCCCTAAGAAAATACAAATTTGTTGAGTAATAACTGAATTCTTCAATAAAATACTCTTTTATAATTCTCAATAACCCTCATGATTTTGAATGACGAAAAATAATTACACATCCGTTTCTTAATTATGATGTGAATTTTATCTCCATGAATATGGATATAAGAAATCAAAAACGAAAGAGAAATCTATTTTTCGTTTTTGATTTCTTATTTTTTTTTCGTTCCTATTCTTCTTTTTTGTGCTATGAAATGAAAAAGGGACCTCCAAAAATTGGAAAGGATTTTTTCGTTCCTGATAGTAATTTATTTAGTGATTGAATGGAAGCATACTCTGGATCGGAGTTGTGGGGAGTACTGCTTTCTTTTTTCTACCAACTTAAAGCCCCCAATTAGTATTCTTTTTATATTCTGCGTAAATTTTCTTTTGGATAATTTACAAAATCTGTGTTACTAATCCTTTGTGTATCTTGGTGTTTCTAACCATCCAGTCTTTTTTATTAACCCCCCTTATTTATTTTTATATATCTATGATAATTCATAAAAATGGTAACTAAAACTCAATAAGGTTGGTCTTTTGAGACCGCTTCAAAACAGGATGACAAATTATCCAATCTTGGGTTAAATGTCCTCTTCTGTTTATAATTTTATTTCATTCTTATACATAGAAAATGAGACTCAATATTTTGACTGCCCTTATAAAATCATCATACTATCTATTAACTAGCAGGAATCTAGTATTCTGAAATTAGATTCAATATAAGCTGTTTTATTTCACTCATATAACTATCTAATTTAGTTCTTCAATCAGAATTTTGAAAAAGAAAATAAAGATAATGAAGGTTTCTATTCAATTTATTCGCTATATAGTACTATACAGAAATTATAGTACTATATAGAAATATAGTACTATAAAGAGAGGAGTATAGCAATAGAATAGCATCGAATAGCTTTTTCGGTTTCAACGAATCGCACGTAGAGATATTGATAAGACACATAGAGTTAATGGTATTTCATAACTAATCGATTGAGCAGCAGCTCGTAGACCACCCAAAAAGGAATATTTATTATTTGAGCCATATCCTGACATAAGAAGTCCAATGGGAGCAATACTCGAAATAGCAATCCATAAAAAAACACCCATATTGAAATCAGATAAAACAAAATTATAGCCAAACGGAATTACTGAATAACTTATTAGAATGGATATGACTGATATGGATGGTCCAATACTGAATAAATGAATATCTCCCCTAGATGGAATAAGATTCTCTTTGAATAGTAGTTTTGTTCCGTCTGCTAGAGCTTGAAGCATTCCAAAAGGACCAGCATATTCAGGTCCAATACGCTGTTGTACCCCTGCAGATATTTCTCTTTCTAACCATACAATTGCTAGTACACTTATTGTAATTCCCAAGACAAGAATCAAAATTGGTAAAAGTATCCATAGAATTCCATAGACCTCTTTGAAAGATTCCAATCCGGAAAAGGAGTTTATATCTTGGACTTCCGTTGTATCAATTATCATTTCAACGATCAACTTCTCCCATAATGATATCTATGCTACCTAGTATTGTCATAATATCAGCCAATTTCATTCTTTTAACTAATTGAGGAAGAATTTGCAAATTGATAAAACCGGGTGGACGAATTTTCCATCTCCAAGGAAAACCATTCTGATCTCCTATTAGAAAAATTCCTAATTCTCCCTTGGGGGCCTCAATTCTCACATAAAGTTCTTGTTTCGGCAATTCAAAAGTAGGAGACGGTTTTTTACCAATGAATCGATATTCAAAATCATTCCATTCTGGCTCCTTTTCTCTATCAAAGCAGCGAATTTCAAAATTTTCATAAGGCCCCCCTGGAATTCCTTCCAAAGCCTGTTGAATTATTTTTATGGATTCCACCATTTCACCAATTCGAACTAAATAACGAGCTAATGAATCTCCTTCTTTTTGCCATTGAACTTCCCAATCCAATTCCTCGTAACACTCATAATTATCAACTTCACGTAGATCCCATTGTATTCCGGAAGCCCGAAGCATCGGTCCTGATAACCCCCAATTTATAACTTCCTCTCTACCAACAACACCCACTCCTTCAACCCGTTCTAAAAAAATTGGATTTCGCGTAATAAGTTTTTGATATTCAATAACCCTTGTTAAAAAATAATTGCAGAAATCCAAACATTTATCGATCCAACCATAAGGTAGATCAGCCGCTACTCCCCCAATACGAAAAAAATTATGCATCATTCTCATACCTGTGGCAGCTTCGAATAGATCATATATTAATTCTCTTTCTCTAAAAATATAGAAAAAAGGGGTTTGTGCACCAATATCTGCCATAAAAGGTCCCAGCCATAGTAGATGAGAAGCTATACGACTTAACTCCAACATAATTACTCTTATATAGCTGGCTCTTTTAGGTACTTGAATATTTCCCAATTGTTCCGGTCCATTTACAGTTATTGCTTCTGTGAACATAGTAGCTAAATAATCCCAACGTGTTACATAAGGCAGATATTGTATAATTGTTCGGTTTTCCGCTATTTTTTCCATACCTCTGTGTAAATAACCCAATATTGGCTCACAATCAATAACATCTTCACCATCCAGAGTAACAATAAGTCGCAGAACACCATGCATCGATGGGTGTTGAGGCCCCATATTTACTATCATGAGGTCTTTTCTTGTAGCTGGGACATTCATAGGTTTTTCCTCGATTCATTCTTCCATGAATCGTTCAAAAAAAAGTTAATCAAAATTCAGTATCTAATAAATCGAATAATTGAAAATGATTCTTGAAATTAGCTAATTTGTGAATGAATCCCGAATACCCAACCGATTTATTAAATTTTGATAACGTATTTTGTTTTTCTTTGACAAATACGACAATAGTCGTTGTCGTTTTCCCAGAATTATACGTAAACCTCTTTGAGATAAATAGTCCTTTGGATGTAATTCAAAATGTGAAGTAAGTCTTCGTATCTTATTAGTTAAGATGAATACTTGAAATTCAACCGATCCCGGGTTTTCTTCTTCTTTTTTTTTTTTTGAAATAACAGGTATAACTGGATTTTTGATCATAAAATGAAAGCTTCCCCCCCCTCCTTTTTGGTAGATATTTTTATTGATCAGTAATAGTAATTACACTTATTTTTAATTTTTTATAAAAAATTTTCTCTTCATTTATTTAACAATTCTGAATTTCTTTTTTTTTTTTCAAATTAATTCATTATTAAGGAATGTAATTCAAATAGATAATAAATACTATATTTATGGATTCATAAAATGAATAAAATCTATTGTCTTGTATTTTAAAGACAAAAATAAGACAATAGATTTTATTCATTTTTCGATGGATTTATGGAGACATCATTGAGAAATTGAATTCGTATGACTCCCACAATGTGTGTGGACGTTTATTTTATTTATCTATAAATATTGTTCACATATCAGATAGATATGTTACGAGAAATATTAGGATAAATAGAACAAAAATCTAGATTTTCAATCGAGGCGAGGATACATACGTATTCTCAATATACTGAAACGGCTTCCATTATGTGTATCAAACCAATAGCGGTTCATACAAGCTAAATCTTCGAATCGATAATTTGGCCAAAGAAAGAATTTTAAATTCCTTAGTTTTTTTGTATCGCTATCAAGATCTTTCTTTTTAGTCAAAACTTCAGAAGAATTCGTTTTTTCTTTATCAGTTATTGTGTTTCTATCCATCGTCTTCCGATTCTTCCTATGGTTCAAACAAGTTAGAATTCGCAATTCTCTACGGCGTCTAGGGGAGAAAATATTTTCAGGAACAAGTAAATCATAATGATTTTTATCTTTATTTATAATTTGGCGTTTGTGCTTCAATGATACGCTTATGGTTTGATATAGAAATGATTGTTCGTAGTTTTTTTTGTAAGAACAACGAATGGGTTCTAAACAAAAAACTAGGTTGTCCTGCACTTCCTCAATATCCCTGCTGTAAAAAAAACAAGGATCATCACTGACTATACGCACAAAAGTTTCCAGATCTAGTTCTCCCCTCCTTATAGTAGACAACAAAATTTGTTTTGGTTGTTTCGTTTGCTTCAGGAGATTTAGTACGCCGACAATGTTCGCGTAGCTGTCGCCGTAGTACGTAAACTCCGCACAGCGTAAATAATAACCCACATATCTATCTATTAAGAAATTCTGTTCTGCAGCCATATCCTTCCTGTATTTAGGGCTATTTGCATTATAACGATGCTTGGGCTTATAATACCTTTCGAGATATGATTTTAGATTGCTGTGAATCGCGTATTCGTTCTTTTCTAACTGTAATTCCAGTTGATCAGTAATGTTCTTCTGACTATAAAACGGCATAAACAAGAAATTTAGTGGTAAGATCCACGGATTCTTCTTATATGCATCTATTTTTGATTTTGACAAAAAACCAAAACTCGGAGTCAATAATTTGTCATTCGTTATGGAATTCTTTTTTCTTTTTCCATTCATTGCTATCCTTCTTATTTTGGTCCTTCTCCTTCTTTTTTCATTCATTCCCATCCTTCTTTCTCTCCAACGAAAATACTTTCTATCCGGCTTATTTTCATCATCTTCCGCTATATAATTTTGGATAAAGCTATCGCCCATTAGATCAAATACTTCTTTTATATTTTTAGGTGTGTTATAACTAGGTGATGTATATCTATAAATAGAAGGTTGATTCTTATCTACATAATTTAGATATTGATAGGCAAAAAGATCATATCCATATTGTTTTTTTATTTTTTTTTTATTTTTTAATAAGTCTACTTGTTCTAATAAGTCTACTTCTTCTAATAAGTCTACTTTTCGTTTTTTGGAAACAATTAATTGAGTTTTTTCCGATGAATCATAGTCAAGTAAATCTTTATTTTGAGCCACGCGATGTTCATGGATTGTATTCCTCCACTTTTGTGGTGCTAATCTCGACCATGTGCTCTCAGGTAAAGCATATTGATAATGAATCTTTAACCAATTTGTCCATTGATTCATTATAGAATCGGGACGGTTCTTATGGCTTAATTTGGAATTGAATCTTTCTCCTTGTATTTTTAAAAAATAATCCTTTATTTCATTCGGAAGAAAAAAAGATTTTCCAGGTGATTCAAAAATAGATCTTAACCTATATTTATATCCATTACAAACTTGCATTTGTGATAATTGAAACAATACATAGGCTTGTGACAAAGAAGATACATCACAAGAATTCTGTGAATACATATCCGTCCTATTCCGACGTTTTTGTTTGTCTACAACCGACATAAATGGAATTATACTTTGATTTATTCTATCAATATATTCTTCATTTTTTTTTTTCGTGTAAATGAATTTTTTTACAAATTTCTTTGTTGATTCCAATAAATCACGAGTTAATTTAATAGAATTATTAATAAAATTAAGAGAACGTTGTACAATGCTCGAAGTAAGGAAATGTTCTACATATTGAATAGTCAATCCTATAATATAGTTAATATTAAAGATATCCATGTTATCGATATGCGTGTATAGCCTTTCCATGAAAATTTGGAAAAAACAATAGGATTTACGGATTAATCGAACGTTTCTTCTTTTGAATATTTTCCAACTATTTTTGAGTAATTCTAATGTTGTAGGATTAGTTATAACCCTTTCTTTTCTCAATTTTTCCATTTCTTTTAAGATTTGATTTCTTTTCGCATTTAAACGATTTATCCTTCTTTCTGTGATTTTTATCCTTCTTTCTGTGGATGTGGATGTGGATGGACTAATAGTTGCATTACTCGTACTGATTGGTGAATTTTTTTCAATTTCTATTTCGTTGAATTCTTTTAACAGGATTCGAGACTCTTCTTTTGCTTCATTCTCCCATTTTTTCAAACATTTTTTCAAATCTTTTTTCAATTTTTTTGTTATTTGTTTTAAAATGGGACCCAAAAATGCAAATGGGTTTGGTACATGCACCTGAGGGTACGATTCGAGTACTGTTCCAAAAGCTGTTAAAAACCATAAGTGGGTTGCAGAGATTCTTTTTTCATCTCCAGCGGATATTTTTTCACTGTATTGTTTTTTTTCAGTAGATAGTACCTTAGGTTTCTCGTGCCAAGCTTTCAGAACAAAAGGGAATAAGACCCTTATCTGAAGACCGGCGTCGAGCCAGTTGTATGGCAATGCGTTGTTATATACTGGAGTGCCCCGATAGGTGCAGTTAATATGGGTTTCTTTTTGCCAATCCCCAAAATCTTCTGACCATTCTGGATCTTGAAATAATAATATACGAATGATATTTTTCGTTATTATCAACGACGGTAATAGAATATATTTTCGAAACCTGGACATAAATAACAATACGAAATTTCTGATTACTAGACCATATAGAATGCTCTCCCAGGCTTCTTCGACTCTTCGAAGTGTCTCAACAGCCTCGTCTTCGGCGTCCTGTTCCATTCTCATTCTTTGCTCGTTCTCTTTTTTTGCCTTTTTTAACCTCAAAAATGATACATTATCAGGATCGGGTTTCCTGAAATATAGGGTCAAATAGTCCCACATGTCCTCCAAAACATCAAACAAAAAGGAATTGCTTTTGTTGATCATATCCAAAAAAAGGGGGGAATGGACATTCCCATTTGCTTGAAAGAGTCTCGAAATAACTGTTTTACGCCTTTGAGGGCGCCAAGATCCTCGAATAAGATCTCTGTTAAAATCTGCGCCGGGTACATAACAAGCTACAGAGAATTCGTTACGGCGGTCCTCTGCCTCCTTATATTGATGCGCAAAAGAATTATTTTGAATACGAGGACCCAATGAGCTTGATTCCATATTAAAAATAACTACATATTCAGCGTTTGGGGAACGAATATGATGTTCTTGTTTATAGCCCGGTTCCAGCATGTACTCCGTCTCGTCCAGTAATTCGTAGTTCCATCGAGGAACTTCTTTACTTATTTCCTTGATTTCACTACATAGTTTTCTATTAAAAATTGTTTTATGATTGAAAGGATTAGTCCGAATTGCATCAAATAAGAAGTTTCTTTTTATTTTTTTTTCTTTGGAATAGATTTTTACTTGTTCATGTTCTGGAACTGAAGAAAGTCCGTCAAAATGAAAATTGGATACTGATTTTTCCGAAAATTTACTCATTATTTTAAAATAAAAACCCATTTCAGTGAATACTAATTTTCTATCCAATTTATCTATTTTCTGTTCCAATTCTGGAGAATTGGTATTCATACAAAGAAGGAGACCATGAATCCTATTTATCAATATGGAGTTTGAGTCAAAAGTTTTCTTTTTAGAAACGCTTTTTTGGATTTCTCCACGAGCGGGTCCATTCAAGAAAGGATCATATATTTTAGGTAAGTATTTTTTTCGACCCCTATCATCCGATAATCGAACTCGAGTTTCTAATACATCCACAAGATTAAATTTCTTACCTTTCTTAACTTTCTTATCTAGAATTTTTGCCCTTTGAAATAATTCCTTGCTTAGTTGATTTTTTTTTTCTTTATTACGGGAGATCCAAGAATTATACAATTCATTCTCATTATTGGAGGTTTTCTCTGTTCTGAAGAGATCCATTTTTTTTTCCATGATGTTCAGAAAAGTAGATAAATGAGGTGGATACGTGAAAGATATTCGTTTTTTTCCATCACTTTGACATGTTTGAAAAAAAAATTGTGAATTTTCATCTCTTACAACCCGCTCGAAGTGATCATTTTTTATATATCGCAAAGGCCTAGTCCATCTTTGAAAATCGAAAAGAATATTTACAAGACCTCTTTCCGCCACCGGGGGGACAATTTTTGTCTTTTTCTGAATATTCGTGTTGTTGGAAGTCTTCTCATTCTCGGAAAAATAAACCATCAGATCTTCTTCGTTATTTTCTTCCCTTTCCGCATCTATTGCAGCTTGGATTTCCTCCGAGTACCTCTCGTCGTAGCCTTCCATTTCCTCACCATAAAAATAAGGGATCATTGCTCTGCCTGAATAGTGCGCAAAAATTGCAAAGGCGAAAACGGCAAATATTTGCCCCGCATAATTTCGTAATTGTAGGAGAATGTATTTATCAAATCTCATCGTTATCTTAGATTTGATCGAATTTTTTTTCTTGAACCAGACTAATACCAATCCAACACATTGCATTAAAAAGATGTGACCAATTACCCACCCAACAAAACTACTTGTTAAGAATAACAATTTATTGTTGGATCGAAACAGATAAATGTTCATTAATCTTATTAAGATTGAACTTGGGAAAAGAAGGGGGTTTAATAATTGAAAAAAAAGATTGTTAAAGAATACTTTGTAAGTCCTAAAATTACGTATTGAATTTGGATTGTTGTCTCCAGAATCCTCCGGGTAGTATGCCCAACCCCAATCGTCCGAATAGTAATGTTTGTTATTTTGATAGACATAATTACAGAAAAGATACGGCAGAGTTAAGAATGTTAGTGTATGAGGTCGATTCAATGCCAAATGCAAAGGCGCATAATAGATCGATATGAACATCATGACGCGTCCCGTAAGAAACCCGCTTGTTGCTGCTATTTCCGTCTCGGAACCTTTTTCCATAACCCGGGCTCGAATAAGGAAGAGATAAGACGGTCCTATGCAGGCTGTAGTAAGAAATCCATAATAGAGTCCGATCACAACGGTTGAATTCAGTATCCTAAGGCAGAAACCCACTAAGGAATTTCGTATAAAAAAGTTAAAAGTCATAGTTATCCCCCTTTTAAGTTTGTTTTTATTTACAATTGTTATTTCGATGTTTATTTTATATTTTTTTATTATTTTATATGTTACTATTATATGTTACTATTAAAAATGTCTTCCATTTATCCATTTACTTTGAAGTTTCTTTCTTTAATCTAGAATTGTGATTTCGATGTTTCATATGTTACTATTATATGTTACTATAGGTTTTCTAATTTTGCGTTTTCTTTACTTTTTTAATAAAATTCTGATTATTCTATGTCTTTTTATTTTATATTCTTTTATTTACAAACAAAATAAAGAAAGGGACAATCAAACCTATTTCATTTCTCGATTCAATCGAAGCTAAAAGGAGTAATCAGGGTTGATATAAGGTCACAAATAATGATAGATATGTAAAAAACAAAACTTCCTTATTCCATTTTAATCCGAAATGGAATGAACTTAGAATCATGGAATTGATTCGCTCATCAGATTATATATAAATTATAAGTTCATAACCTTAGCCCATTCCCATTTTTGGTGGAACAGATCCACTAATTCTTTCATTTCAGTTAGTAATATAAGAGGTCAATCAATTGTAGAAGCTAAAAAAGAGTATCCTGAGCCATTTTAATAATGGGGTTCATTGATATTCCTAGTATAGTAGATGCTATCACACATAAAATCATACTCACTTCAATGGAATTATTTGATGTTACAGGAGATCTTCTATAATTTCGCACGTGAGGAGTTATTTCTTGGTTTCGTCCAGTCATTAATAACTTAATTATTTTTAGATAATAGTAGATCGAAACAACGCTTGTAAGAAGTCCTATTGAAACCAAGAAATATCGGCCTGCTTGCCATCCACACCAGAATAAAGAAAGTTTTCCGAAAAAACCAGCTAGTGGAGGAAGACCTGCTAAGGATAAGAGACATAGGGCTAAAGAGAGAGCCAAAAAAGGATCTTTCGTGTATAATCCTGCATAATCTCGAATGTTATCAGTTCCGGTACGTAGACTAAATAACACAATGCAAGCAAAAGTTCCTAGATTCATGGAGATATAGAACAACATATAAGTTATCATGCTTGCATATCCACCATTTGAGTCTCCAACAATTATTCCAATAATTACATATCCGATTTGACCTATGGACGAATAGGCAAGCATACGTTTCATGCTTGTTTGCGTAATAGCAATGAGATTCCCTAATACCATGCTAAGAATAGCTAGGATTTCTAGAAGAAGATGCCATTGGTTTGATGAGAAATAAAAAGAAATATCCAAAATTCGAGTGGCTGAAGCTGAAGCAGCTACTTTCGAAGTAACAGAAAGAAAAGCAACGACTGGAGTGGGAGAGGCAGAGTCGAAAAGAGGATTCCTCACTTCTTTCTCTCATTCAAAACCGTGCATGAGACTTTCATCTCGGACGGCTCCTAAGTGATAAAAGAAAGAAGAAGATTGTTTCTTCTTTCTTTTAGTATTTCCTTCCTCGCGTATGTATAAGACCGAATCCATTGTATTTGGACTTTTCATCAAACAAAAAAGGATTCGTAATCCTGAACTTTTCGAGGAATCCTTCATCAGTGGTTGTGAATGACGGATTTTTCTCAATCTTTATGAGTTGCTCCTACAGAACCTAGGTCGAAAAAAAAGATTGAGAAATAGAACCATCTGATTTAATTCGTTCTCAATAGCCACGAGATGATCATCTTAGGGTGATCCTTTTGTTGACGGATGTTCCTATTATACTCGTAGTCTCTGAAGGATGAGAACCAACTATGTAGCATCTACATCGACAATTCAAGTATTGTATACGTCATTTAGTATGATTCTTTGTAGGAACTACCCCTAATAACCAACTTGCAAAAAGAATCTTTTTCTCATAAAGGGATTCGTTGTTCCTGACTCTGCTTCACCTTAATTGTTATTTTAACAAGTAAAGTTATGTCTTGGTCCGAGTGGGAATAGCATATCTCTTCTGCATGTCCATAGAGTTTTGAAAAATCCAAACATCTCAGAAAGAAATAGAGAAGTCGGTCGGAATTTCTCGAACGAACCACACTCCTTCATATACGTCAGGAGTCCATTGATGAGAAGGGGCTGGGGAAAGCTTGAACCCAATTCCTACAGTGATGAATATAAGCGCAATTGAAATTCCCGGAGAGTTATACATTTGTGTATTGATAAGACCATTTACTATTTCTTGAAGCTCCATTTCTCCCCCGGATGAACCATATAGCCAAGAAAAACCATGAACCAGAATAGAAGAGCTTGCCCCACCCATGAGTAAATATTTCATAGTAGCCTCATTAGACCTTACATCTTTCTTGGTATATCCAGATAGTAGATAGGAGCATAAACTGAAACATTCTAGAGCTACAAAGATAGTTATTAAATCGTTAGCGCTGCATAAAAACATTCCTCCTAGAGTAGCGGTTAATATAAATAACAGAAACTCTGTTATAGCCATTTCTGTACATTCAATGTACTTTACGGATAGAGGAATACATAGAGTTGAAGATAGTAAAATAAGAAATTGAAAGATTTCGTTAAAATTGTTTGTTTGGAAATTTCCCGAAAAACGAATCATGGGTTCTTCTCTCCATCGGAACAACAGCGCCATTATGCTCATTACTAAACTTGTTGAAGAGAAAAAATAGAACCAAGATATCTCTTTTTGATCCGAAGTGGAATCGATCATCAGAAGAAGAATTAGGCCCAAAATTAGAATCAATTCCGGAAAAAGAAAACTTCCATCGAAAATAAGCAAATGAAAGGCTTTCATAAAAATTCTCGTAGACTCGAGAATGAGATTTTCATTCTGTACATGTCAAATCATGAATTAGTACATGGAATCTCCAAAAAAATACCCTTTGATGTATGGATCCTTAGGTCCATGTGTGTATATGGACCATAGATCCTGTTCATGGATTAACGAAAAGGTGCACGAGTTCTATTTGCTTCCGCCATTTTCTGAATCTCTTCCTTTTTGCGTATGGCATCACCACGCCCCTTGACAGCATCCACTAATTCGGAACTGAATTTGAAAGCCATATTTCGACCCGGACGTTTTCGGGATGCCGCTACTAACCAACGAATGGCAAGTGCTCTTCCTTGTGGCTTTTTTATTTCAATGGGAACTTGATGAGTCGATCCGCTCACGCGTCTCGCTTTTACTACTATCTTGGGAGTTACCTGAAGTATTGCTTCACGTAAAACGGATAGTGGATTTTTTTCTGTCTTTTGTTGAATCCTTTTCATAGCTCGATAGAAAATTCGATAAGCCAATAATTTTTTTCCGTGTTTCATAATATGGTTAATCAACCTGTTAACTACTCGATTACGATAAATTGGATCGGATTTTTCGATTTTCTTTTCTGCAGTACCTCGTCGTGACATGAGCTTAATAATCCATTTTTTTATAACTTAACTTATGGGGCTAAAATAATAATTTATTTTGGCTTTTTGGCTCCATATTTTGAACGCCCTTGTTGACGATCCCTTACTCCGCCAGCATCTAGGGGTCCTCGAACAATGTGATATCTCACACCAGGTAAATCCTTAACCCTTCCCCCTCTTACTAAGACTACAGAATGTTCTTGTAAATTATGGGCAATACCAGGTATATAAGCAGTAATTACAAATCCTGAGGTTAAGCGTACTCTGGCAACTTTACGTAACGCAGAGTGTTTGGTTTTTTCGGGTTAATAGTGTCAAAGTTGACAGATAAGTCATCCTTACTGCCACTCTACAGAACCGTACATGAGATTTTCACCGCATACGGCTCCTCGTTAATTCTTTCGACGTAATTAGATCCTTTATCCTCGTTCGATAATCTCCACTTCTTCCCCCAAACCCAACAAAATAACGAGAACGAATGAAGTCAGCCACGTTTTCATGTTTGAATTGAACACTTTCGTTTTTTTATTCTCAAAGGAGAAAATTATTCTTTTTACTTTTACCAAACATATGTGGATCCAATTATGATCTTCTAATCAACTGTTTCAATCAATAGAAAACCTTTTTTTTGTATGAATCCATATTATTACATTCCAATTCCTTCCCAATATTTCCCAAAGAAAATACCGAATTGGATCTTAAATTGACGGGTTAGTGTGAGCTTATCCATGCGGTTATGCTCTCTTTGAATAGGAATCTATTTTGTGAAAAATCCCGGCTTTCGTGCTTTGGTGGGTCTTTGAGATCCTTTCGATGACCTATGTTGAAAAGATATCTATTATGATTAGAATATAGAATATATTCTAGAATAATATTTAATATATTCTAAATAGATGTTTACTCTTCCATAATAGTATTAATTAGTATAAAATTACTATTAAACAATACTCTTTGAATAGAGCTAATTCATAGTATTCCAGTCCAACATTTTTATTTGAAAACTTTTTGAGTTATCTGTAAAAATAGATTCAGCTAATGAAAAGGCTTTCAATGCTGCCGTATATCCTTTTTTTTTCCAAAAATTCTTACGAATTTTTTTTTTTGATATAGAAGTGCGTTTT
>CAWUDS030002698.1:0-10000 GCA_963859935.3 Lathyrus sativus | reverse complement strand
CGCGTACAGTACTTTTGTGTTTACAAGCCAAAGTTTTAATACAAGAAAGCCGAAGTATATATTTTATTCGATACAAACTTTTTTTTTTTGAGGATCCATTATAATAATGAGAAAGATTTCTGCATATTCGCAAAAATCGATCAATAATATCAAAATCGGATGAATCGGCCCAGACCGGCTTACTAATGGGTTCCCCTAATATATTACAAAATTTCGCATTAGCCAATGATCTAATTAGCGGAATAATTGGAACTATTATATCCAAATTTTGGATAACAATTTCGATTAGAAATGTATTTTGCAGCATTTGACTCCGTACCACGGAACGATTTAGTCGCACATTTAAAAAATAGCCTAAAAGCTGAAATGAATGTTCGGATAATGGGTTTATATTGATCATTCTTGGTTGAGACCAAACATCAAAAAAACATTGCCATAAATGGATAAAATAGTGTTTCCATTTATTCATCCAAAAAGGCGCATTCTTTGAAGCCAGAATGCATTTTCCTTGATATCGAACATAATGAATGTTAAGATCTTTGAAGAATGTTAAAGGATACGAAAAATCTTTATAAAAAACTTTTTCAAGATGCTCTCTTTTTGCATAAAAAAAAATTCGCTCAAAAAAAACGCTAAAAGATTTGAATCGTAAATGAGAGGATTTAGTACGTAGAAAAACGAAGATAGATTCATATTCACATACATAAAAATTATGGAGGAACAAGAATAATCTTGGATTACTTTTTGAAAAAGTAGAAATCCATTTTCTGGTAGTAATAAAACTATTCCAATTACAAAAATTATAAAGAAACAGCCTTAATAAATGAAAAAAAGGGGCATCTTTCACCCAATATCGAAGGATTTGAACTAAGATTTCCAGATGGATAGGATAGGGTATTCGTATATCTGACACATAATTTAAATATGTAAATTTATCTTCCAAAAAGGGAAAAATGGAATGAATTGATCTCAAATTTTTATAAGATTGGAGGATTTCTGCCTCCTCTAAGGAGGAGCTTAATTGTCGCAAAAATGGAATTTCCACGACGATGGCAAACCCCTCTGATATTATTTGAGAATCCAAATTCTTATTATATCCCCAAAATCGATTTTTGTTAGAATCATTAGCCGAAATGATTAAATGATTCTGTTGATACATTCGAGTAATTAACCGTTTTACAATTAGTAAACTATATTTATTGTCATAACCTACATTTTCCAAAAAAATGGATCTATTCAAATTATGACTATAAGCAAGTCCATAAATATACTCCCTAAAAAGAAGTGGGTATAGGAAGTCCTGTTGGCGAGATCTAGCTCGTTCTAAATATACTTTATATTCCTTCATTTTCTAAATTTGATTTGGTCAAAGATTCATTGGATTATGAAATGATACATAGTGCGATACAGTCAAAACAAGGTATTCTAGATCTATATTCGAATTGAAAAAAAAAACAAATATGAAGCGATACCTAGAAAACGAGTTAAAACCCATTAATGGACTATCTCCCCTCGCTTGTTCCTTCTCATTTTTCTAGGACAAACAAGCTAGTTAGAAATCCTTTATTTTTTGGACCAATCGCTCTTTTGATTTTGGAAAAAAATCAGATCTTTATCAATATACTCTTTCTTCTACACATTTATTGCTACCCCATAAAATAATGGGGAATAGCTAATAATTAGGACTCATAACAAAAATCGTTAATCCATCATTCGTAGGAAAAACTTTTTCCACAGCAAGCACTAATTCTTTTTTAACGTATAATTAGATGTGGTAATCATTCAAATCAAAAATGAAAGCTCGTTGCTTTTTGTTTCCCTATAATTGGAGCAGCTAAGCTCTATCCCTTTATTAATTAAACCCAACGGAATTCATTTGTTCGGAGCCAACAATTCAAAGAAAAATATTGGTCGGATCAAATATGAATGAAAAATTTTTAGAATTCACCGTTGATACGACATGCTGCTTTTTCCATTCATTCCTTTCTGGATCAGTCGTGGTCTTACAAACCCTACCGATGGTAGGGATGAACCAATTAGTTCATAGAAATGTGTAAAAAATGGAGTCGCACTTAAAAGCCGAGTACTCTACCATTGAGTTAGCAACCCTAATCCAATTACAAACAAGAATGTCTATATCCAATCGCAATAAAAAAAGATGCAATTCTATAAATAATAGAATCAAATGTTACATATTATGTTACATATTACATTAAATTACAATGAATGACATTAAATTACAATGAAAGAAAAAAAAAATACAACGAATCCACCATTTGATGAAGTAAAAAACCTATCTGACATGAGTCAATCGATCCATTTATTCACGATCGGATTATATTGGTTTGATACACTGTTGTCAATATTAATAGAAAATACTTCTATTTTAATTCATTATATTCCAAATCAAAAAAGAATAATGAACTAGAAAAAAATCTATCAATCCGAAAGATCCATAGGATTCATTTATAGATACAACAAGTATTCTGTACAGTATTCGGCTCAATCCTTTTAGTAAAAGATTGGGCCGAGTTTAATGGAAATTAATAGAACGAATTATTATTACTGGATTACAAAGTATCCATTGCTGGGAATTCAAATTTGATTTCCTTCCAGACTTCACAAGCAGCAGCTAATTCAGGACTCCATTTGCAAGCTTGACGGATAATTGCATTACCCTCGCGAGCAAGATCACGTCCCTCATTCCGAGCTTGTACACATGCTTCCAGAGCTACTCGATTCGCTACGGCACCAGGTGCATTTCCCCAAGGGTGTCCTAAAGTTCCTCCACCGAATTGGAGTACAGAATCATCTCCAAATATCTCGGTCAGAGCAGGCATATGCCAAACGTGAATACCCCCTGAAGCAACAGGGATAACACCTGGTAAAGAAACCCAATCCTGAGTGAAATAAATACCGCGACTTCGATCTTTTTCAATATAATCATCACGTAGTAAATCAACAAAACCTAAAGTAATCTCCCTTTCTCCTTCAAGTTTACCTACTACAGTACCAGCGTGAATATGATCTCCACCAGACAAACGTAAGGCTTTAGCTAATACACGAAAGTGCATACCATGATTTTTTTGTCTATCGATAACTGCATGCATTGCACGGTGGATATGAAGAAGTAGACCATTATCGCGGCAATAGTGAGACAGGGTAGTATTTGCAGTGAATCCACCTGTTAAGTAGTCATGCATTACGATAGGAACGCCCAATTCTCTAGCAAATACAGCTCTTTTTAGCATTTCTTCACATGTACCCGCAGTAGCATTCAAATAATGTCCTTTGATTTCCCCTGTTTCGGCCTGTGATTTATAAATTGCTTCGGCACAAAATAAGAAACGGTCTCTCCAACGCATAAATGGTTGGGAGTTCACATTTTCATCATCTTTGGTAAAATCAAGTCCCCCGCGGAGACATTCATAAACTGCTCTACCATAATTCTTAGCTGATAAACCCAATTTGGGTTTTATAGTACATCCCAATAGGGGACGTCCATACTTGTTCAATTTATCTCTCTCAACTTGGATTCCGTGAGGAGGACCTTGGAAAGTTTTAACATAAGCATTAGGGATTCGCAAATCTTCCAGACGTAGAGCGCGCAAGGCCTTGAACCCAAATACATTACCTACAATGGAGGTAAACATGTTAGTAACAGAACCTTCTTCAAAAAGGTCTAAGGGATAAGCTACATAAGCAATAAATTGATTATCTTCTCCAGGAACAGGCTCGATCTCGTAGCAGCGTCCTTTATAACGATCAAGGCTGGTAAGTCCATCGGTCCACACAGTTGTCCATGTACCAGTGGAAGATTCTGCAGCTACCGCTGCACCTGCTTCTTCAGGCGGAACTCCAGGTTGAGGAGTTACTCGGAATGCTGCCAAGATATCAGTATCTTTGGTTTGATAGTCAGGAGTATAATAAGTCAATTTATAATCTTTAACACCAGCTTTGAACCCAACCTTTGCTTTAGTTTCTGTTTGTGGTGACATAAATCCCCCCCCCCTACAACGCATGAATTAAGAATTGAATTATAGCAACAACAAGGTCTACTCGACATAACTTAAGAGTTAATCAAACCTTTTTACAAATGATCCATCAACTAATATTATCAATTAATCCGAATGGGTCATTGTTAAATTTGACCATGATATTTGATTTGGCAAATACATCATTATTCTATACTCTTTCATATGTATGGCGCAACCCAACCGTTTTTTTTCGAATCTCTTATTTTTTTTTTGAATTTTGGAATATAATTTTCGAATCTAAATAATAAATAAAAAGTATACTCTTGACCTTGACAGTGATATATGTTGTATATGTAAATCCTAGATGTCAAAATCGGCAGAATTTGCCCAATAAAAAGAAAAATCGGTAAAAAGAAATAATATGCTCAGTATAAATCCTATGCTGAGGAAATAAAAAATAAGGACCAATGAGATAGAAAAACAGAATCATAAACAAAGTTCAGGTTGGAATTCCATAGATAATATAGATAGTATTGTCTACAATCTGGATGACTGGGTTGACCTTAAAAATTAAATCATTGAAATTTGAAAACAATTGAATTGATTGGATGGTGAAAATCGATTATTAAATTACATTTATTATTCCATATTTTTTTATTATTAAATATTTTATTAAATATGAATTAATACATTTCATTTGTTATTAAATATTCAAATAATGAACCAATCCACTTGCGTTGTTCTCGAACATTTTTTTCTTAATTTGAATTTTTTTTTTTTTTTTTCAAAAAAAAAAAAGGATATTTTTCAATATGACAATAAATCCTCCCCCTTCTGATACTGAGGTTTCTGCACTTGAAAACAAAAATCTGGGGCGTATTACGCAAATAATCGGTCCGGTACTCGATATAGTTTTTCCACCAGGGAAGATGCCTTATATTTACAACGCTCTGATAGTTCAAGGTCGAGATACGGTTGGCCAACAAATTCGCGTAACTTGTGAAGTACAGCGATTATTAGGAAATAATCGAGCTAGAGCT
This sequence comes from Lathyrus sativus, assembly GCA_963859935.3. NCBI lineage: Eukaryota > Viridiplantae > Streptophyta > Magnoliopsida > Fabales > Fabaceae > Lathyrus > Lathyrus sativus. Next base: position 4,983 of record CAWUDS030002698.1, on the reverse strand, counting down.
GTAGCTATGAGTGCTACAGATGGTCTAAAGAGAGGAATGGAAGTGATTGACACAGGAGCTGCTCTAAGTGTTCCAGTCGGCGGAGCAACCCTAGGTCGAATTTTCAACGTGCTTGGAGAACCCATAGATAATTTGGGTCCTGTAGATACTCGCACAACATCTCCTATTCATAGATCTGCGCCTGCCTTTATACAGTTAGATACACAATTATCCATTTTTGAAACAGGAATTAAAGTAGTCGATCTTTTAGCTCCTTATCGCCGTGGCGGAAAAATAGGACTTTTCGGTGGAGCTGGGGTAGGTAAAACAGTACTCATTATGGAATTGATCAATAACATTGCCAAAGCTCATGGAGGTGTATCTGTATTTGGCGGAGTAGGTGAGCGTACTCGTGAGGGAAATGATCTTTATATGGAAATGAAAGAATCCGGAGTAATTAATGAAAAAAATATTGCGGAATCAAAAGTCGCTTTAGTCTATGGTCAAATGAATGAACCCCCCGGAGCTCGTATGAGAGTTGGTTTAACTGCCCTAACTATGGCAGAATATTTCCGAGATGTCAATGAGCAGGACGTCCTTCTATTTATCGACAATATCTTCCGTTTTGTCCAAGCCGGATCCGAAGTATCGGCCTTATTGGGCCGAATGCCTTCCGCTGTGGGTTATCAACCGACCCTGGGTACTGAAATGGGTACTTTACAAGAAAGAATTACTTCTACCAAAGAAGGGTCAATAACTTCTATTCAAGCAGTTTATGTACCTGCAGACGATTTGACCGATCCTGCTCCTGCCACGACATTTGCACATTTGGATGCAACTACTGTACTATCAAGAGGATTAGCTGCCAAAGGTATCTATCCAGCAGTAGATCCTTTAGATTCAACGTCCACCATGCTCCAACCTCGGATCGTCGGTGAAGAACATTATGAAACTGCGCAAAGAGTTAAACAAACGTTACAGCGTTACAAAGAACTTCAGGACATGATATCTATTCTTGGGTTGGACGAAGTATCCGAAGAGGATCGCTTAACCGTAGCAAGAGCACGAAAAATGGAACGTTTCTTATCACAACCTTTTTTCGTAGCAGAAGTATTTACTGGTTCCCCAGGGAAATATGTTGGTCTCGCAGAAACAATTAGAGGATTTCAATTGATTCTTTCTGGAGAATTAGATAGTCTTCCTGAACAAGCCTTTTATTTGGTGGGTAATATCGATGAAGCTACTGCGAAGGCTACGAACTTAACTTAGAAATGGAGAACAAATTCAAGAAATGACTTTCCATCTTTGTGTACTGACCCCCAATCGAATTGTTTGGGATTCAGAAGTGAAAGAAATTATTTTATCTACTAATAGTGGACAAATTGGGGTATTAAAAAATCATGTGCCTATTGCCACAGCTTTAGATATAGGTATTTTGAGAATACGCCTTAAGGACCGATGGTTAACGATGGCTCTGATGGGTGGTTTTGCTAGAATCGGCAATAATGAGATCACTATTTTAGTACCTGATGCAGAAAGGGCTAGTGACATTAATCCACAAGAAGCACAACAAACTCTTAAAATAGCAGAAGCTAACTTAAATAAGGCTGAAGGCAAGAGACAAACAATTGAAGCAAATCTAGCTCTCCGGCGAGCTAAGACACGAGTCGAGGCTATCGTAGAGCCTATCAAGAGGATCTCGTAACAAGTTGGTGCAGCCAAAAAATAGAAAAAAGATAGAAAATTACAATAAAAAAAAATGGTGAGTAGAAAAACTTATTAGATACCGGAATCAATGGTATCTACTAAGTTCTACCAATACCTTACCTACTATTGGATTTGAACCAATGACTCCTGCCGTATGAAAGCAATACTCTAACCACTGAGTTAAGTAGGTCATTTATCATCCTAAATAAAAAAAGTAGCTCTCGATCAGATCAATGGATTATAAATGTTATATTATTTATAAATAATACAAACGCAATATAAATCAAAGAGATTGGATCATGTAATTTAATATTTATCTTGACAAGAATTTATTTATCGAATATGATCAAATCTGTATCAAAAGCACAAGGGCTATAGCTCAGTTAGGTAGAGCACCTCGTTTACACATGCGCCAATGTTTTTTCATAGGAGTCCATCATGTAATTAAAAGAGTTGATCTTAATTGATAAATCAATGTCTTACTCCAGAAAGAAAATTAAGAGAACAATAGCCTGACAAAGGATTTAGACGTCAAATGGAATCCATAATGAGATATTGATAAGGTGAATACTAAAATCTATTCAATGCTAGGCAATGAGGCTAGGGACCTCCAAAAAAATATCTTTTCTTCCTATCTTATGAACTTTAAGGTGTATGAAGTTTCATTTCCTATTTGATATTTTTATTGAAGTAGGTTGATAGAGAGTCCATTTAACTTAAGTTGATCCAGGCCAGAAGCAGACCTACGTCAGAATAACCTTCTTCTTTGAAAAACTTTGGTAGTGCTCTTAGATTTTGATCTAAATAAGAAATCAGAGCACAGGGAGTCATTTCCTTTTTCTTTGTGTAAAGAAAAAAGATGGTAGACTAATTGATATTTCTATCAGTTAATGAAAAAGCCCAATGCAAAAAAAAAAAAATGCACGTTGGGTCTTTAAAACAATTCAAATCATTTTGATAATAATAATAGTTTGATCCGTTTTACCGAGAAGGTCTACGGTTCGAGTCCGTATAGCCCTAATAGTACTACCGATACTACTATATTTAGTATAGTAGTAGTATATGGAATACTAAATACTCCATACTAGTAATACTAGTAGTATAAATATAGTTGAAATACTTTTTGTAATCGAAAGAATGAATCAATTCATTTCTATTTGAATAGATTAATGATATACTAATATTAGTATTAGTATACTCAGATACTAATCTAGAAATAATGTCAACTTTTAAAATGTAAACTTAATAAAATACAAAGCATTTCTATTTAGATTAATGAATCTAATAATTTTGAAATTTAAATTCAAATCGACTAAGAATTAATATGAATCCAGTATATTTTCCACATTCATAGGAGTACATTTATGTTTTTGCTTTATGAATATGATATTTTTTGGACATTTCTAATAATATCGATCTTTATTCCTATTTTGGCATTTCTAATTTCTGGAATTTTAGCTCCAATTAGGAAAGGGCCAGAAAAACTTTCTAGTTATGAATCTGGAATAGAACCGATGGGCGATGCTTGGTTACAATTTGAAATCCGTTATTATATGTTTGCTCTCGTTTTTGTTGTTTTTGATGTTGAAACAGTCTTTCTTTACCCATGGGCAATGAGTTTTGATGTATTAGGGGTATCCGTATTTATAGAAGCTTTCATCTTCGTGCTTATCCTAATTGTTGGTTTAGTTTATGCATGGCGAAAGGGAGCATTAGAATGGTCTTAATTCTTGAATATTTAGACAATTAAACAAAACATTGAGACAGTTATGAATTCCATTGAGTTTCCCTTACTTGATCAAAAAACCAAAAATTCAGTTATTTCTACTACATTAAATGATCTTTCAAATTGGTCAAGACTATCCAGTTTATGGCCGCTTCTCTATGGTACTAGTTGTTGCTTCATTGAATTTGCTTCATTAATAGGATCGCGATTTGACTTCGATCGTTATGGACTGGTACCACGCTCTAGTCCTAGGCAGGCAGACCTCATTTTAACAGCGGGCACCGTAACTATGAAAATGGCTCCTTCTTTAGTTCGATTATATGAGCAAATGCCCGAACCAAAATATGTTATTGCTATGGGAGCTTGTACAATTACAGGAGGTATGTTCAGTACCGATTCTTATAGTACTGTTCGGGGCGTGGATAAGCTAATTCCTGTGGATGTCTATTTGCCGGGCTGTCCACCTAAACCGGAAGCGGTTATAGATGCTATAACAAAACTTCGTAAGAAAATATCTCGAGAAATCTATGAAGATCCAATTAGTTATCAACGTAGGTGTTTTACTACCAACCACAAATTTGATGTTGGACACAGTACTCATACCGGCAATTCTAATAAAGGATTATTCTATCAACCATCATCTATTTCCGAGATAACCTCGGACACATTTTGGAAATATAAAAAAATTAAGTATCCTCCGACGAACGAAAAAGTGAATTAAACAGGATCCTTTTGTACAAAATACAATAAGAAATAGCAAGCAAGTCAATCTGACAAAATTTCATTGTAATGGAAATAAATGGTAAATACTTATACCAATCTTATAAAAAACTCGGGAGAAATCAAAAAATGCAAGGTAATTTGTCTGCTTGGCTAGTCAAACACGGAATAGTTCATAGATCTTTGGGTTTTGATTACCAAGGAATAGAGACTTTACAAATAAAGCCCGAGGATTGGCATTCGATTGCTGTTATTTTATATGTATATGGTTACAATTATCTACGTTCCCAATGTGCCTATGATGTAGCACCAGGAGGACTATTAGCGAGTGTCTATCATCTTACGAGAATAGAGTATAGTCTAGATCAACCCGAAGAGGTATGCATAAAAGTATTTACCCCAAGGCAAAATCCGAGAATTCCTTCTATTTTCTGGGTTTGGAAAAGTGCAGATTTTCAAGAAAGGGAATCTTATGATATGTTAGGAATCTATTATGATAATCATCCGCGTCTGAAACGTATTTTAATGCCCGAAAGTTGGATAGGATGGCCTTTGCGTAAAGATTATATCGCCCCTAATTTTTATGAAATACAAGATGCTCACTAAATGCGAAAAATAAGAAAGTAATCTTAACTTCGACAACCCCAGATATTAAAGAAAGAAATATCTGTATGTCCATTGACTTATCGATTAGTCAGAATAATAGAGGTTTCATTCCTCTCTTATTATAAGAGGGATTCATTGAGATTCAAAAATGGGATGGAGCAATACTGATTTCGGACGAGCCAATAGGATGAACTGAAAAAGTTCTGCTTGGTGTTTCAAGCAACTAATTGAAGCATTTGAATATT
>CAWUDS030002697.1:0-35242 GCA_963859935.3 Lathyrus sativus | reverse complement strand
TCATCCTGCTGAGGAGAACGTGGGCACGCCGATATCAATTGGACTCCGCCTGGGGAAATGATCTTCCGGTTGACTGCTGCAGGGCAAACAACTTCAGCTGACTGCTGTAGGGGACGAAGCTCTACGAGAACCCGAACCTGCTGAAGGAAAGCGATGCCAATCGCGGGAGTGAACTGCGTGGCCGTCTCGGCTAACTCTTCTAGGGATGATCACTCTATGGGGAAACAACTTCAGCTGCTCCACACTCCGCTGGGGAAAGACCAATCATGATCTGATCAACCTTCAAGGACTCGGCCCTCCTGGACATCTGCAAACTCGGCTGAGGAAGGAGAAGTCATTCTGCTTCGCCAAAGGGAGTACGACTCTGGGGGATACAGCATCAGCTGTTCAACATCTGCTAGGGAAAATCCACTCATGGTCCCAACTGCTTCCAAGGATTCTGCTTTTCTGCGGACTCAGCCGGGGAGAGAAATCATTCTACTTCACGGGAGAGTACGACTCTGGTGCGGAATTTCAATTTCGCCGGGGAAGAAAGAATCATCTGCCTTCGGGGGAGAGTACAACTCTGCAGGGGAATACAACATCAGCCGTTCCAATACTCTACCGGGGAAGAGGGAATCGTCCAACTTCAGGAGAGAGCATGACTCTGGTGGGGAATCTCAATCCCGCTGGAGACTTTTACTGGGGAAACACGAGCTTCGGCACCAGAACACTTCTATGAAATCTGCACTTGTGACCCGGTGTTGGGGGAGACACCATTCTTCGGTGCTTGATTCGGCTGATGAGGTGACCTACCTTCAGGATGCGTCTGCTTAGGGAAGAGAATCATCTCTGCCTGGGGAAGACAAATCAATGCTCGCCATCTGCCTTCAGATTCTGCGGATGAGAGACTACTGAATTCTGCTGGAGAAGGAGGGCTCGCCCTGCTTCGGGGATATCAATCCTGGTCTGCTGAGGGTAGTCTTGACCCTAATCTGACAAGGGATAAACGCCATCTTGATTTGCTGCAGCCTCAAACCGTACGGGGGGAACAACCTCAAACTGTACATCTCTGCTGAGAAACGATCCTGGTTCAACAACGTCAACACAGGGAATACAGGCTACCAATCATGGAGCCGAGTAACGGGTTAGGCCGTAGGATCACAATCCAATGATAACAAGGCTTCTTCAGAAGACTCAGGTTTTGGAAGGGTAATGGCGCGATTCCCCGACACTCAATTCTTGCTAGGGTGAACAAACTCATTTGAACAACTTGCCCCAGCGCAATTCAACTTGCCCCAATCCGACCTTTGGGAATAATTCATTCTGAGCCGAAAACAACTGGCAACAAGACAATCTTCAGAGGGCTTGCCCCAGCATCTGCACAACGGGAGGATTCATCCTCAACTAATCAACTCTCAGCATGGTCGGCTTCAGTATCTCTGAAGTAGTGAGTACCCTGAACCTGAAAGAATTCGTAGAACACGAAGAAGAATCATATGTTCTAAATAACTATCTGGAAATTCCTTACAACCAGTTATGGTTAACCAAGTTGGTATAGTCCACGAGGAATACTCATACGAGGAATCATTAGAAGAAGAGTTAGAGGCAGATGTTGTCATAGCTGAAACTGACATCATTGGCATGGCCAATGATAGGGGTACAACATCAGAGATTATGCTGCTTTTGATCCTACTGCTAGGAGAACTGGTATCATACGACCAAAAATCACGACAGATCAGTTCGAATTCAAGCCCATGATGTTTCAAATGTTGCAAACCACTAGTCAATACTTAGACTCTCCTAATGAAGATCCTTATTTGCACTTGAGAAAATTTATGGATGTTGCTGACAATTTCAAGATTCCAGGTGTGACTGATGATGCTGACAATTTCAAGATTCCAGGTGTGACTGATGATGCCTTTTGGTTAAGGCTTTTTTCCTCCTTCGAAGAATGCAAAGATGAGAAATGAAATTACTTTATTTAGGCAAGGAGATGATGAATCCTTGTTTGATGCTTGGGAAAGATTTAAGGAGTTACTTAGACAATGTCCTTACCATGGAATTCTCATTTGCATTCAACTTGAAACTTTCTACAATTGATTAATTTCATCCTCAAGGAACATGTTAGATGCCTCAAGTGGTGGAGCTCTTTTGTCTAAGTCCTACGAAGAAGGTTATAAATTGATTGAGAGTATCATGGCCAACACATACCAATGGCCTGTCATTAGAGCTACTGCAAATTCAACTCAAAAGATACCTATTAGATTTCATGAGGTCACTGAGACAACAACACTTGCTGAGCAAGTGGCTTAAATCCATCAGATGATAAAGAACACGATGAACCATGAAGTGACAAAGCCCGAACCAGTCAAGGTGGTTACTGACGCGTTTGGAGTTGCCTGTGTATACTGTGGAGGACCCCATTTATTTGAAGAATGTTATATAAATCCTATTTCACTCAACTATGTTGGCAACAACAACAATAGATACAACAACCCATACAACAACACATACAACCCAGGGGGGCGCAACCATAGCAACTTTTCTTGGAGTAGTAATCAAAATCAACCAAAATCTTAAGCAACACAAACACCTCAAGTTCCCCTTGATTTTTCCAGACCCAACTATGTTGTGGAAAATCAAGGGAATGACCAATTGGAAAATGTTCTGAAGTCTTTTATTCAAGAAGCCAATAACCAATTCCAATCACAAGGAGTAACTATTAAGAATTTGGAGAATCAAGTAGGGCAAGTTGCCACTGCTTTGAGTTCTAGGAATATGGGAACTCTCCCAAGTTCTACTGAAACTCCAGCTGCACCTTCTGGAGTGAAGAATGTTGAAACATGTCAAGTCATTAAGCTCAGAAATGGAAAAGAAGTTGAAAGTTTCGCTTCAAGAAACAAAGAGGCAAGTGAAGAACTGCCTGAACAAGACAGTATTGGAGCAAGAAAAAAATCCGATAAAGAACCGTCTTCATATAGACACCAGAAAAGAATGATGACATAACTGATGTTGACATGACTTCTCATCCAGAAAAACCACAGGAAGTCATGATTGAATTCAACAAAACTCAGAAGTTTGTTCAAGAAAGGCCTTCACTGCCTTTCCCACAAATGATTAGAAAGGCCAAAGAGGAGAAACAATTTGGAAAGTTTATGGAGATTCTGAAGCAGCTTCACATCAACATACCATTGATTGAAGCCATTCAAAAAATGCCAAATTACTCAAAGTTTATGAAAGATGTGCTCACTAAAAGAAAGAGAGTAGGATAATTTGCAACGGATGCACTCACTCAAGGCAAGCTCCCACCTAAGTTGAAGGATCCTAGAAGTTTTACCATTCCATGCACCATTGGAGACACTTTTTATGGAAAGGAATTATGTGACTTGGGGGCAAGCATTAATCTCATGCCTCTAATTGTCTCCAAAAAGTTGGGGATAGGCGATGCCAGACCTACAACCATCACTCTTCATATGGAAGATAGAAGTATTTTCCATCCTCAAGGAAAGATAGAAGATGTATTGGTTAAGGTTGACAAATTTTTCTTCCCTGCTGATTTCATTATCATGGACTTTGATGTAGGTGAAGAAACACCTATTTTGTTGGGAAGACCTTTCTTAGCCACGGGTAGAACCTTGACTGATGTAGAAAGAGGAGAGCTCGCTATGAGAGTCAATCGACATCAAGTTGTGTTTAATATCCTCAACGTCTTGCAGTATCCAGAGGAGGATGTAGCTGATTGTTCCATGATTTCTAGCTAGGAAAGAATAATTTATAAAAATCTACTCAAGACCAGCAACTTGTTGAAACAAGAGCTAGGAAAATTGGAAAAAGAAGAAGTGCCACATGAAGGAATCATCAATGGTCCTATGAAGCGATGTGTGGAAGAACCCGTGGAAGTATTAGAATCAACAATTGTGAAACATAAGAAACATTTACCTTCCATAGAAGTTCCACTTGAACAGGAATTAAAGCAACTGCCTGATCATTTGCAATATGCTTATTTGGAGGCAGGATAGAAGTTGCTTGTGATCATCGCTACAGATTTGGATGAAGATCAGAAGGATCAACTGTTAACATTTTTAAAGAAGCACAAGAAGTTTATTTCTTGGCAAATCTCTTACATAAAAGGGATTAGTCCTATAGTTTGTAAGCATAGAATCTTGTTGGAAGATAATGTTAAGCATAGCGTTGAAAGTCAAAGGAGGTTGAATCCTATTATGAAAGAAGTTATCAAGAAATAGATTATCAAGTGGTTGGATGTTGGTATTATCTACCTTATCTCTGATAGTGTGTGGGTGAGCCCTATTTAATGTGTGCCTAAAAAGGGAGGCATGATTGTGATTATCAATGAAAAGAATGAACTGATCCCTATGAGAACAGTTTTTGGATGGAGAATCTGTATGAACTAAAGAAAGTTAAACAATGCCACGAGGAAAGATCATTTTCCTCTACCATTCATTGACCAGATGTTGGAAAGCTTGGCTGGTAAGGAGTATTATTGTTTTTTGGATGGATATTCTGGGTATAATCAAATTGCCATAGCTCCGGAAGACCAAGAAAAGACAACATTCACATGTACTTATGGTACCTTTTCTTTAAGAAGAATGCCTTTTTGGTTGTGCAATGCTCCAACCACCTTTCAACATTGTATAATGGCCATATTTTCAGATATCATTGAGAATTCCATGGAAGTTTTCATGGATGATTTTTCTGTATTTGGAGAATCGTTCAAGAAATGCCTAGAAAACCTGGATTTTGTTCTGGCTAGATGTGAAGAAAACAATTTGGTGCTGAACTGGGAGAAATGCCATTTTATAGTAAAAGAAGGAATTGCTCTTGGGCGTAAGATCTCAAAGAAAGGTTTGGAGGTGGATCAAGCCAAAGTGGAAGTAATAAAGGTGAGCCATATGCGTTAACCGGTTAGCCAAAGTGGATCAAGCTTTGAAAACTTTGAAAAATTTGAAAGTCTTTGATGGTTAATCGGTTAACCATATGCGTTAACCGATTAACACTGTGATGACAGCAGAAAACAGCAAAGCAGAACCACTTTTCAACAGCTTATCACTTCTCCAAACATGCCGACGATCACATAATCACTTAATCACGAAATTAAATCAGAAAAACATGATTCCAACAGCATGTATACAGATCCAAACAGCAACATCACAGATCATCCGAATCAAAATTCAATCGAATATGAAAATCATTATGAACATGCATATAAGCTCAAAAATGCTATGGATCTAGGACTCCAACCTTCGAAGCAGAGATTTACTTCGGTTAATGTTGAATTAACTGGAATTGCACAGATCTGATGCTAGAAGTCCGGAATACTTCAAGATCCATACTAATTCTTGTTGTAGCAATGGAGATCCTTCAAGATTAATCCAAAATAAGTCAAATAATCACTTCCAAAATCACTTCCAGATCTGAATCCAATTGTGCACGAAAATTGGATGGAGAAATCACTTCAATGGAGATGATGGATGGAGGTTTGAGCTCAAGAATTAATTGATTCTAATGAAGAATCAATTAATTCAATGAAAAAGAGCTTTGAGTGAGGGTTTTGGAATTTAGAGAATTGAGAGAGTTTGAGAGAATTGAGATGAATTCTGAAAAATGAATGTGAGAAATGAAGATTGGATCCCTTTGGTTTGGAGTGAATCACTTAAATATCATCTAGGTTTGGATCCCAAAGCAAGGCTTGGAAGTTGGTTTGTGAATTTTGGCTTGGCACTAGGAATGGGATTTTGGAGGGAAATGAAATTATGAAATGATTCTAGATCCTTCCCAAGTGACAAATTTGAATTTAAGTGATCAAAATTGGACACCAAATGGCTCTGCATTGAAAAATCACGTACAGAGGCAAAAATTGCACTGGTTAATCGATTAACTATATGCGTTAATCGATTAACGCCTTCAAATTTTCAAATCTGGCATGATTTCTCTTTGGTTAATCGATTAACCATATAGGTTAACCGATTAACACCTTCAAAATTTTGAATTTGGTGCCTTTTGGAGGGAAATCTGTCATTTGCCCTGTTTCAACTGTTTGGAGCTCTGTTAAGCTTCTGAATCTTGTTCTTGAACATTATCACTGTAAAAATGATTGACATGAGCCTGAGTGTTGCTTTCTGAATTGTCGTTCTCCTGCAAAATAAAATAAAATCGGCCGCCTGACCACTGGGAAAAATAAATGCCCGAGCCTCTGATGCTCGCTGTTCGTTGTTCAATCCTTTTGCGCCGAAATGAACCTGAGCCACAGGAATACCTCAATCCTGTGCCTCGAGAACAAATGCTATGATATGCAAAAAATGCAAAATGCAAAGAAACAAAAGCCAGTCAAGGTTAAAACGAAAGGAAAATTTTGGGGTGCTACAGCCACCCCTTCAATCGACTTGAACCTGAAGGGATGAGAGCATCGACTTTCAAACAATCAAGGTAAAAGACGATTGAATACCAAAGAACCCGGAAATTTGCCACTCGCATAAATAAACTGCAAACCTTGATTGGGAATAAAAATCTCCAGGACTACTAAACATCTGTATACTCCGCTGAGGAAGAGAGAAACTTAACCAAGCAACTCTGGCGGGGAAAACAAGAGAAATTTACATAAATAACTCTGCTCGGGGACAAAGAGAGACTTAAACAAGTAACTCTGTTGGGAAATACATAACAAGGTGAACATGTTCATCCCAAATCGTGCCATGGTCCGGATACCATATCGGCTGAAGGATGACACCTCGAATTGTCGGAATCTGGATATTCAACGAACATAATGAATCGAATCGACGAAATCTGCCGGAGTCTGAATACTCAACGCAATGACCAGAGTCTAGATACTCGACGAATGAAAGAACCGGAGCCTGAATGCTCGACATAATGACCGGAGTCTGGATACTCGACGAACGAAAGAACCGGAGCATGGATGCTCGACGTAATGACTGAAGTCTGGGTACTCGGCGGATAAAGGAACCGAAGCCTAGATGCTCGACATAATGACCGGAGTCTAGATACTCGACGAATGAGGTGAATCAATACACGAATTGCCGGAGTCTGGTACTCAACGAGCGAACCGGAGTCTGAATGCTCAGCATAAATGACTGGAGTCTGGGTACTCAACGAACAAGAGGGATTCACAAATCGGAAAATGACCGGAGTCTGAACACCTAATGAACAAAAACCGGAGCCTGGATGCTCAACACGACAACCGGAGCCTGGATACTCAATGGAAGTTGACGATTTCACTAGGGGATTCACTGGAGCCTGATTACTCGACGGAAGTTGACCGGAGCATGATCACTCAACGAAATAGCTGGAGCCTGGACGCTCGACGAAGAAACCGGAGCCTGAATGCTCAACGCAATAACCGGAGCCTGGATGCTCAATGAAGATTGACCGGAGTCTGGACACTCTACGGACTAAGAAACATTCATTATAGTCTGAATACCACCTGAGTTTGCCAAGATATCACCCATCAATGTATGACGACACCGCCAGGGGAAACAACATAAGTCGGGGTCTGGATACCGCGCAGGAGCTGCCATGGTCTGGATACCATGTGAGTTTAAAAATACCATTTCAAACTGTCGGAGTCTGAATACTGCACGGGCAAAATAAATCAACAAAGTCTGTCGGAGCCTGGATACTCGACGACACAGGAACACACTTCTGCAATCGGAGGTTGCCGGAGTCTGGACACTCGACAACACTGACCGGAGTCTGAATACTCAACGGACGAAGAAAATATGTCTGACATCACTATGGTCTGAATACCACCACTGTCTTTACCGGAGTCTGGGCACTCGACGAAAAGAGAAAAACATCAGCAACTGGGGACTGACCGGAGTCTGAATACTCGACGAACAGAAACATTTGTCAAAAATACTCATCAAGGCCTGACTACCAAACATAATCAACTAAAATCCGATGATACTACTGAGGAATAACGTAAGTCGGGGTCTGGATACCACGCGGGCTAACAGAAGCTGCCATGGTCTGGATATCAAGGGCAAAAAGATCAATTCTCTGGGGAACACCTGAAACAAAGAGATAACAACATGGCTTATGTTTCACATGCGTATGTTTGAAAATGGCGTAATGCTCCATACAAAATGGGAATGCTACGCATTTGGGAGGATGCTAATGCAAAGTGAAAATGCAAAAGAACCAACCCCAGCAAAATAAATGCTAGGGAGAAAAGATACCCACTCTGTCGGGGAGAACAAAAACAACTCTGCTAGGGAGAGTTGGCATATGCCAGCAAACTGGACTTACTGGGAAAACAAGCCCTGACGGCCTCCGGGAACAAAAATCCACTCCGTTGGAGATCAAATCATACCCTGCTGAGAAAATGCCCTGGATGGCCCTCCAGGATACAACTCTTCTGGGGAATCGAACAACTCGGCTAGAACACAAGCAACCCTCGGCTTAAACTAACCCCCTTTCGTCAAGGAAACCGACCCTGCGGGAGAGATACGACCAACCGCCTGAGATTGACTTTACTCTACTCAGGAAATCAGCCCTGAATGGCATCCCAGAAAACTCCTTCTTGCTTGGGAAAGAATCCACTCTGCTTGGGATTATATCAGGTATCAACCTGTCTTGATGAGGAATATCAGATACTCCTACTAGGAACTTCATTCTACTAGGGAAAGAATCCACACTCTTGTTCCACCACTTACTCTGTCGAGGGAATCGGCACTGCACTCTGCTAGATAAAATCCTGAATACCGACTCTGTTGGGAAAGGGCGTCACCGACGTTGCCTCCGTTGGAGAAGAAAACTGATTTACAAACCACCCTGCCACTGAGGGAACCATTTCTATCTTGCTCCGCTGAGAGCGAACTCCACCCTGCTGGGGACTTAATTTCTCACGAAGACAAAGTTTTTGTTCTGCTAGAGATATAACACTTCAAACTTGATAATCGGACTCCGCCAGGGAGAGGAAACAACTCTGCCACGGAGAGAAGATGACCACTTCACTAGGGAAGCAAAATATCTGTTATGGGGAAGCAAACATCCTCGTTGCTTGTGCCTGACTACATTCAACCTGTTGAGAATACCTGGCTGACAACAACTTCCATTTTCTACGACTTTGCATTGTTGAGGGTAGAGAAATCTTACTCGGCTGAGGATAACCCTGCTGACCTGCAACAAAGAAAGACACCAGAAATGTTTTATATGTGAAATGGTTACCTTAGTTACCATCCATGATACTTGCTGCTTAAGCAAAGTCAGCGCTTTCGTTATACTCTGTACAACCTCTTGCTTTTACCTGCAATGTTTACCAAAATAACAGACATTTCTCAAACAAAACAGTAAAACGGACAAGAAAAAGAAAGCTCTTTGACTGAAGTGAACACTTTATTGATGAAAGGCCTGTAAATAGGCGAATTACAATTCATATGCAATTCCTGAAAAGAGGCAATTGCTCCAAAACAAGAAAACAACTAAAATACAAATGTCGGCAATGTGGAAACAGACAACCATCATGTGTCGATTCGGCTATGACCTGTATGTCTTTGATGTTCCCCATGTTTCCTCTTCTGACAAGACTGACTGGACTAATTCCTTTCCTTCAGGATAACTGCTCACAAGCTCACAGATCGAACGCAGACCGTGATCATTTTCTTTTTAAATCCCTAACTTTTGCCTGGACCGCCCTTTCGGGTTTTCAATCCATCGGGATACCCATTCTTGCCAAAGTCGCCTTTTCAGGTTTTCAACTTTGTGGGTTCATTCTTTTTCTTTTATCCCTAATTTTTGCCTGAACCTTTTCTTTTTGTGGTTCGCCAGGATGCCCCATTTTTTGCCTGGACTTTTCTTTTTGTGCCCAGCGGGTCTCTTTTAAGCAAAGTATTTTTTAACCACGTCCGCATTCACAGGGGACGAAAAATCTTCACCATCCATGATAGATAGCAATAAGGCTCCGCTAGAGAAAACCTTTCTTACCACATACGGACCTTCATAGTTAGGAGTCCACTTTCCCCTGTGATCTGTCTGAGGAGGAAGGATCATTTTCAACACCAAATTACCCGTCTGGAAGCATCAAGGACGCACTTTCTGATCAAAGGCTTTCTTCATCCTACTCTGGTACACCCGGCCATGCGCAATGGCTGCCAACCTCTTCTCATCAATCAAGCTCAGTTGATTCAACCTGGTTTGCACCCATTCAGCTTCGTCAAGCTTTACATCCGACAATACCCTTAAAGAAGGAATCTCAACTTCTAATGGCAGGACTGCTTCCGTACCATACACCAGTAAGAAAAGAGTTGCCCTGGTTGATGTATACATCGAAGTACGATAATCGTGAAGAGAAAAAGGAAACATCTCATGGTAGTCTTTGTAGGTTACAACCATCTTCTGCATAATCTTCTTGATATTCTTATTAGCTGCCTCAACAACGCCATTGATCTTCGGACGATATGGAGAAGAATTGTGATGTTCAATCTTGAAACTCTGACACAGTTCCTTCATCATTTTGTTATTCAAATTTGAACCATTATCAGTAATGATTCTCTCAGGAATTCCATAACGACAAATGATGTCCTTCTTTAAGAATCGAGCGACCACCTGTTTCGTGACATTGGCAAAGGACGCTGCTTCTACCCACTTTGTAAAGTAATCAATCGCGACCAGAATGAAGCGATGCCCATTAGAAGCAGTCGGCTCAATCTTTCCAATTACATCAATTTCCCACATGGAAAAAGGCTAAGGAGACGTCAAAACATTCAGGGGAGCCGGTGGCACATGCACCTTGTCAGCATAAATCTGGCATTTATGGCACTTTCTGGCGTATTTGAAACAATTGGATTCCATAGTCATCCAATAATACCCAGCTCTCAACAATTTTCTAGCCATTACATGTCCATTGGCATGAGTTCTAAAAGAACCCTCGTGGACTTCCTCCATCAACAGGTTTGCTTCAAGTTCATCAACACAACGTAGCAAGACCATGTCAAAATTCCTCTTGTAGAGCACATCGTCCTTATTCAGATAAAAATTTCCAGCTAACCTCCTCAGAGTCTTTTTATCCTTGCTGGATGCCTCAGATGGGTACTCCTGAGTCTTGAGAAAATGCTTGATATTGAAATACCAAGGCTTTCCATCAGCTTCTTTCTCAACGGCAAACACAAAAGCAGGTCTATCAAGACACATGATGGTGATAGCAGGAGTTTCATTCCAGAAATTCACTTTGTACATCGAAGCTAGCGTGGCCAAGGCATCCTCCATTTGATTTTCAGCCCTCGGCATATGATGGAAATCAACTCTATCGAAGAAATACAACAGTCTCCTTGCATAATCTCTATAAGGTACCAGGTTGGCCTGACGAGTTTCCCACTCTTCTTTGATTTGGTTAACGACTAACGCTGAGTCACCATATACATCCAGACTCTTAATCCTCATATCAACGGCCTCTTCTAAACCCATAATACAAGCTTCATACTCGGCTTCATTATTGGTGCAGGAGAATTTCAATCGGGCGGTGAACAGTATATGAGAACCGTGAGGAGTAGTAATGATCGCACCGATTCCGTTACCATATGAATTAACCGCTCCATCAAAAACCAGTTTCCATTGAGATCCAATCTCAGGTCCCTCGTCAGATAAAGGCTCACCACAGTCTTTCATCCTCAGAAACATGACGTCTTCATCTGGGAAATCAAACTTCATCGGCTGATAATCCTCAATTGGCTGTTCCACGAGATATTCCGACAGAACGCTTTCCTTAATGGCTTTTTGGGAAACATACTGAATATCATACTCTGTTAACACCATTTGCCAACGGGAAATCCTTCCGGAGAGTGCTTGCTTTTCAAAGACATACTTGATATGATCCATCTTTGAAACCAATAGGGTTGTGTGGTTTAACATGTACTGTCTCAAACGCTTAGCGGCCCAAGCGAGTGCACAACATTTTTTTTCCAGCATCGAGTACCACGACTCACAATCGATGAATTTCTTACTCAGGTAGTAGATGGCATGCTCTTTTCTACCTGACTTGTCTTGTTGACCGAGCACACATCCCATTGAATTCTCAAGAACCGTGAGGTACATGATCAGTGGTCTCCCTGCAACTGGAGGAATGAGTATTGGAGGTTCCTGTAGATATTATTTTATTCTTTCGAATGCCTTCTGGCAATTATCATTCCACCGGACCGTTTGATCTTTTCTCAGCAATTTGAATATTGGTTCACAAGTGGCTATGAGATGAGATATAAACCTTGCAATATAGTTTAATCTCCCCAGGAAACCACAAACCTCTTTTTCTGTTCTCGGCTCAGGCATTTCTTGTATAGCTTTTATTTTGGCAGGATCTACCTCGATACCCTTTTCACTGACAATGAAACCCAATAACTTTTCAGATCTCACCCCGAAGGTGCACTTGTTAGGATTCAGCCTCAGCTTGAACTTCCTCAGCCTTTCAAACAATTTCAGAAGATCGACCAGATGTCCCTCCTCCATCTGTAACTTTGCTATCATGTCATCAACATAGACTTCCACCTCATGATGAATCATATTATGAAACAAAGTGATGATCGCCCGCTGGTAAGTTGCCCCTGCATTCTTCAATCCAAAGGGCATCACCTTATAAAAAAATGTTCCCCACGGTGTGATGAAAGTAGTTTTATCCATGTCCTCTGGGGCCATCTTAATTTGGTTATACCCAGAGAAGCCATCCATGAACGAAAACACAGAATACTGAGCGGTGTTATCAACCAACACATCAATATGGGGGAGCGGGAAATTGTCTTTCGGGCTCGCTTTATTCAGAACTCGATAATCGACACACATCCTGACCTTTCCATCCTTCTTAGGCACAAGAACAATACTAACAACCCACAGAGGGTAATTCGTGACAGCAAGAAACCCAGCATTCAGCTGCTTCTGAACCTCTTCTTTAATCTTGACTGCCATGTTAGGCCTTGTCTGTCTCAACTTCTGCTTGACTGGAGAGAATTCTTCTCTAAGAGGTAACCGGTGTACCACAATATATGTATCCAGCCCGGGCATGTCTTGGTAAGACCAAGCGAAGATATCCTTATACTCACGGAGCATTTCGACCAATCTTCTCTTGACACTGTCTTCCAATGCAGCCCCCACTTTAACCTCTTTCTTGTCATCCTCAGTACCCAGATTGATAATCTTAATATCCTCCTGATGAGGTACAATGACCCTTTCCTCCTGCTTGAGAAGCCTGGCTAACTCTTCGGGCAGTTCACAGTCTTCGTCAGTCTCATCTTCAACTTGATAAATGGGATTATCAAAGTCATATGAAGTCATAGCTGAACCTGGATCGGTAGCATCTGATAGAAAAGACCTGCATGAGGATGTTATGTTTATTATGCGATGCAACAAACAAAACACATTGCCATTTTTCTGTTTAGTATAAATGCAAAACAAAAACAAGAAAAACAGGGATCACAATATTTGAATGTGAAACGTCTTTTATTTAATGATAAATTGCAAATAACAAGAAGGCCCCACAAATGGGTCACTACGTCTTGGGCAGAACGTAGGACTGAACATAATCAAAACAATGAACATTACTCTGCATCAGTAACATGAATGACTTCTTCGGTAGTCCAATTGCACAGCTTCTGGCCAGGAGTACATGGACGGATTCAGGCATCCATGTTACAGTCACTGTCCCCTTCATCATCTTCAACGGCATTAATTCTGTCGAATGTCACACCACTGCTGGTGAACTACACAGGTCCCCTGTATCTCATAATCTGAGAAGAACTAGAGGGTTTGTATCCCAGGCCGAACTTGTCCTGCTTGACAGGAACATCAAGAACTTGGCCCCATTTATGAGACGAGCCGGATTCTACGATAGCATGAGCTTCCTTGAGCGATGACATCGAAACCTCTAGGCCCTTGGCTTCTACAGAAGACTTCCCCTGAATCTGAACTGCTTCGAATGCCTGGCAGAGTGTTTCGTGGATCTCACCGTCCACTTCCACGTATTTGAAGGATGATAAATGGCTAACCATAATGTCCTCTTCACCACATACTGTGACTATCTTCCCTTCCACCATATACTTTAGCGTTTGATGCAACGTTGAGGTAACTGCCCCAGCAAAGTGTATCCAAGGTCGGTCGAGCAAACAGTTGTATGCTGGCTGGATATCCATAATATAGAAAGTTGCATCGAAGATCTCTGGCCCTATCTAAATAGGCAGCATGATTTCTCCAAACACTGATCTCTTAAATCCATCGAAAGCCCTCACGACTAAATCACTTGGCGTACACAACAAACCTTGAATGTCCAACTTCATCAACGCCTTTTTTGGAAGCACGTTAAGGGATGATCCTGTATCAACCAAGACATGTGACATCAGAGATCCTCTACACTCCAAAGATATATGCAAAGCACGGTTATAGTTCCTCCGAGAAAGAGTTAGATCCAAATCAGTAAAGCCGAGACCATTACCGGCAGTCACATGAGCTACTACCCCTTCCAACTGATTAACAGAAATCTCCTGGGGTACGTACGCTGCATTCAAAACTTTCAGTAGAGCGTTGCGATGTGGCTCCGAACTCATCAACAATGATAGGATAGAAATCTTCAAAGGAGTCTGATTCAAATGATCCACAATTTTGTAGTCACTTTTCCGAATTAGTCTTATAAATTACTCCGCATCCTTTGAAAGATCATCAGTAACAACCTGGGGTTGGGCATTGTCTTCAATCACAGCCTTACGCTTACCCTTGTCATTCTTATCAGTATTAACCTTCGGTGGAGAAAAGACCCTACCACTTCTGGTGATACCTCTGGCACCAACTATGTTCTCAACCGACAAACTTCCGCTTGCAGACTCCGTCCATTCTTGCTTATGCCCGTTGCAAAACACCTCTTCCCCATAATTCCATGGGATAGCTCTAGTGCTCTCGTATGGCATGGGTCCTGGTACAGTATGGTAACCGGAGCTGGCCTAGCAGGCGCTGAAATATTAATAGTCCGGTATGGAATGGAAATCGTAGCAACTTCGTTTCCGTCATCACTCACTTTATGCTCGGCATCTTCTTTCACGACTTTATCAAATTGCAAACAACCTTCATCAATCATCCTCTGAATACCCTTCTTCAAAAGATCACAACCCTCAAGTTGTGCTTCACACTCTGAGCAGTCAGCAGAACAACCAGGAAACACCCCTTTCTTCAACAAACAAACCTTCACAAAACCTAGCGGAGTCTTCAAATACTTAACATCAGTTATCAGATTCAACTTCTCCCCCTCGATAATGGCATTGGCTCCGGCCACACCATGATTCGGCATCGGGTTTTGGGTCACATTAGGCACCTCGTTGGTAAAATTGATAGCTTTGAAATCAAGCAAGTCGTGTACTTTATGCTTGAAAGCTTTACAATGTTCAATATCGTGCCCTGGAGCACCCGAATGAAACTCACAATGAGCGTTCGCATCGTACCCAGCAGGTGGCGGACCAGTGAGAGGAGCCAAGGTCCTCTTCTGGACCAGTTGTAATTGTAGCAACCGTTGTAACAACTGAGCATACGACATCGGAGGATTCGCAAACTGTCTATTAGTCGTTCTCTTCCTGGCAGCATAACATCGTTGAACATTGCCTTGCTGATGAGCCGTAGCCGGGATATCTACCGTAGAGACTTGTTGAGGATAACGGGGCTGAGCTCTACCTTTACCCTTGTGAGAAACAGCATTCGCAACCACTTCCTTCCGAAGGTACATCCTACCGTCGTCGCCGCCATCGTCCAGAGCCCGACTATTCCGAAGAAGACCTCCGCCGATCTCTCGACCAGTAGGCCCAGATATTCGCTATGATGCAGCAGCAGAATCAGCGAGCAGAGCAGTTCGAAGCCTGGCATCGGACCCAAATGCAACAACTCCAAACCGGCCAGGAAACCATTACTGAGAACTTGGCGAATCTGACCTTGCAGTTCGAAGGACTCCGCGACTATGTCTATCACACCGGAGCACTGGACCTTGAGGCCCGTCGCGACCAAGTCAGAGCCAGAGGATGCGAGAGAGGATGTGACCGAGGCAGAGGCCGTGATTAGTTATTTCCTTCCTTATTTGTTTACTATATTTTCAGTTTCTTGTATTTTCATTTCCCTTGTATTTCCCTCTTGCATTCTTTCAAATCAGTGGGGACACTGATTGAGATAGTGTGGGAGCGGAGCGTTTATTTCCCATTCCCTTGTACTCTTAATTCCGTAATTTCAATTCGAACATTTTCACGTTTTAGCAAATAAAAGCTCTTTTATATATCTTTTTCCGTTACGCAAACATCCCCGCTTTTTTCGACATAAACAAAAAAAATTTCGTTCGTTCCTCAAAAGCAAAAGCATCACGAGAATGCGCCCAAGTTCAAACCAAGTTTTGAAACTCCGAGGCGAAAATTCTAACAAAACTAGTACCGTCCTGACACCTTAGATCTCCGGTTTATGCGAGTCGGTTTCACTACCTACGTGTACCAAAGTTTCAAGTTTCCACGCAAACTCAGCCCCAAGTAGTTTATACTAGCAATCAGCACCATCCTAAAACACTTCTAAGCGAGCGACCAATGCAAATAAGTGTATGATCTCCAAAAAGATGAAAAATCATGAAAAGAAAGCCATATAGCCCAAGGATAGAGACATGTTCCCTCTAAGTTAGGTGCTCCTCACCCGAGCATTTAGCCCAACGGTACAAAAACTCATTGAAAAAAATCAATGGTATAAGCTTATGAGCAATGAAAAAGATCAAAACAGAAACGAGATCATATTCACTAATAGGTCGACTTGCCATGAAAGTGTATGGACAACTGGCTTAATGTGATTGCGCTAGAACAAACAGGGTGAACTTGACGCGAGAACCTTGACACCAAGCTACAGTAGCATGACTGGGACCGATTTGCATAAGAAGGAGACCTCCGAAGACTTGTAGTCCAGTGTCGTCACCATACTCGTTTTGTTCCTACTAAGAATCCCGTTTTTTCCCAACTTTGTGAATGAGGAAGCTGCCTCGTGCTTGCCGACTTTTCCCTGTTTTACTTGAGGACAAGCAAAGATTCAAGCTTAGGGGAGTTTGATAACACGAAATTGTATATATATATATATATATATATATATATATATATATATATATATATATATATATATATATATATATATATATATATATATATATATATATATATATATATATATATATATATATATATATATATATATATATATATATATATATATATATATATATATATATATATATATATATATATATATATATATATATATATATATATATATATATATATATATATATTGATGCATAATTCAACTGATGTTTGACTGTTTTCAATCCGATTTCGGGTTCTTTCCATGTTATTTGTCTGATATTTTGCAGGTATTTGATAATCATGTCTAAACAAAGCAATGTGAAGAAAAGAAGCAATTACAGATGAAATATGGACGAAAACCAGATGAAAACAACATGAAAAACGCAGAATGCATATTTTGCTGCTGTGACGACCGTCACACCTCCATGACGACCGTCACACGGGTGACGACCGTCACACACCGTGACGACCGTCATGCAGACAAAAACACACTACTTCAAATGAACGTGCAAAATGCAGTTCCAAGTCCCAAATAGTGGACCACTACTCCCTGATATTTCTGCCTCCAAGTCCACCTTCTTCAAATTACAACCGTTAGAATTCTATTTCTATAAAAGGGGAAGGAGGGGAGCTGAGAAAGGGGGCCGCATTCAGACAACGAAGTGCTGCCAATTTATCTTCAGAGCAACCTTTACATTTTTTTCTATTCTTATTTGTTTCTCTTTTCTTTCTCTGCATTATTGGATATTTTGTAATTCCCATTTCCCTTGTACGATCAATTGGCACAAAGACCAGAATCCTGCCAACATCTGTGAAGGATCTGCCCAAAGGCCAATTGGAATATTTACAGGTTCTAAATTTTAATCGTAATTTCAGTTTTCATTATGATGCATGTTATTAATTATTGTTTTTATTTATGTTTTACCTTTCCCAAATCCATGTCTAGCTAAATCAGAGTAATCGATATGTAATAATAATTCAGACGGGATTTGATAATAAACGGTTGAAAACTTTCCTTTTCAAAAGTTGTTTATGGTCTGAGTGTTTAAATTTATTTATTGAATAAACTTCGTCGCGAAAGCGAGAACTTATTTAAAAGTAGTTCTGCCACGACAGTGGGAAATTAATTAAGGTACGAACCAACAAGCGACAGTTGCGGTAACACCAGATAGTAAACACTAGTCATTTGTTTTAATAACAGCGAAAGCATTTTAAAATGAATTAGAACTTAGAGATTTCCAAAAAATAGTTTTAACCCCGAATGGGACACGAAAGCGTACATCCGGCCCTTAGAATTATGACTAGCGTCAACAACCATCGTAAGACGAAAGTCTTCAGATCACTATTTTCTGCTTAAATAAATTCTGAAAAATATTTCATATACCGGTAACTTGTCAAATCCCCGAAGAACATAATTACTGCATATCGATTCACGTAATTATAACTCAAGTAACGTTTTTAGTTCCCTTTAGTGACAGAAATTATTTCCTTAAACATTATCTACCTAGCTACACATAGTAACTCCCGAGAACACTAGTTTGATTACGAGTCCCTGTGGGATTGATATCTTTTATTACTACGCGATAGACTGTGCACTTGCAGTTAAGTTGTATTAGACATAGAAAGTTGCGATCAGACATGCAGCCTATAAACTTCTCAAAGTACACCCCAGGTAACGAAGTCATGAACAAGTCGATCAACTCCCTTTCAACCAAAGGGGGTTGCACTCTTGTAACCAAATCCCGCCACCTCTGGGCGTATTCCTTGAAACTCTCATAATTTTTCTGCGACAAACTCTGCAATTGTACCCGATTTGGTGCTAGATCACTATTATATTGATAGTGACGCACAAAATCCTCGACCAATTATTTCCAGCTGCGGATATGGGTTCTCTCAAGCCCCATATACCATTCCAAAGACGCCCCTGCCGGACTATCTTGGAAGAAATGCATTAGCAGCTTTTCATCACTGGAATAAGCAGACATTTTCCTGAAGTACGCCTGAATATGTACTCTGGGACAAGTCGTCCCTTTGTACTTATCAAAATCGGGCACCTTGAATTTGGGAGGAATCCTGACCCCAGGAACCAAACCAAGATCAGACATATCAAGGCCCAAAGAGTTCTGATTCTCAAACAATTTCATTTTTTCCTCAATCAGTTTAAACCTTTAGTCAGCTTCAGTCGGTAAACCACCCTCTAGATCTTTCACATAAAATATATCATCCTGGTTATCCTCCCAATGAGGACCAACAATCCTGTGCACAGCGCACACACTTCCATTACCAGCAATATTACCATTCTCATTCGCAGCTGCTCCGCCCGGAGGTACAACAACAGTAGGAATACCCTGAGGAATAGATTCACCAATTGGTGGAGGAACAACGACAACTCCTCTGTGCAAAACATCGTCTTCATCCACTCGTGCTATCAACGGCTGGACGAAAGTTCTCAACTGTTCCTGTCCACTAGCAACAGTCTGCATCAGTTCCATGAATTAGGCCATGCAAGCCCTAACCTCTTGAAATTCGGCTTGAACTTGATCCATCACCTTCTGCTGATTCCCTCGAGTAGAATACTTGTGGAAACTGAACTCCCCAATTCTGAACTGAAGAAAACCAAGCAGAGATAAGAACACAAGGCCACCAAGAACAACCTGCGATGCAAATGAGAATGCAAGATGCAAACATATCTATGTATGCACAGGGAGATCTCCCCCTTGATTCTGGTTTCAATAAACAAGAACAGTAGAGATGGATAGAAACAACCACAATAAATCTTCTCATATATCAAGTAAAGCTGAAACAATACAACCAAATGAGAAATATCCGCATACAAAGAGGTATTGATCTCATCCAATATCTCTGGTGATGATCAAGATACAAAAGCAAATGAAACTACAAAAGATACAACTCCCTAGTAGCCATGATCTCTATGCCACTCCTGAGACTCCTCAAGCATCTCCTTTATGTCTGGATGATCTGGTCTCTCTATCAACTCTCGGATGAGGACATCCCTCTGGCGTATCACATCCCAGAGATGATGACAATGGTCCTCCCAAGAATCTTCGCCGAAGGCATCCTCAAGCATGGCTTTCTTCACCTCTGCCCGAATCTTGAACTCTTCAAGTGCTAATAAAGTTTCTTGGTATTTCTACTCGATTGCGCTCCTACGGAACGATTCTAACAATACTTCTCTCTCCTTAGCCTTGAGTTGCGCTTTCAGTTTATCAACCTGACTACGAAGCTGATCTTCTCTACTCTTGTTGGTAGTCAAGGTAGCATTCCATTGCTCGTTGAATTTGGATATCTTCAGATAGGCTCTATCTAAATCCTCCTTCTTACTCTTCAGAACATCACAAGTGCTTTTTAGATCAAGGCCGACTTGCTTTCGTGCTTGTACCTGATCAGCAAGTTCTTTCTCTAACTTGACAAAGGATTCTGACTTTATCTTGGCCAAATAAACAGCTTCACCCTTATCATGTTTCAGCTGACTGATTTCCTGCTTCAACTTTTCATTCTCTTTACACAGCTCTTCCTTCTCTTCCCAAAGCTTGGTATACTCAGGATATCAAGGGTCGTAGGCGGCTCAACGACTAAGGGATACAATGGTGCTTCAACAGGAAATGGCAATAGTACCTCTTCAACCCTTTGCCCAAAGAAAGCTTTCCCTTCTTGTGAATCTTACCCCAAGCGTCCCCGAATCTGGCCGAGATACAAAAATCAGCTAAACCTGTGAAGTACAGAGATTCTCGCACTTCCTCTTCTTTCGGAGGTCCTTTCAAAGCATAACCGAATTGTCTCACAGCAAGAGAAGGATTATAATTAATACCGCCTTTCCTCCCTATCAAGGGCACATTAGGAAAGCTACAACAACTAAAGATAAGCTCACGACCCAACAAATCTTGATTGAACCAGACGATATTCTTCTCCGTTAAACCCATAAGCCTCTTTGACCATTCAGATGAGTTCGCAGAATCCACAAAAGCTCTAGAGCGAGGAAGGTGATCAACAAACCATTTATGCAACAAAAATGCATAGTAAGAAACCACCTTTCCTCTTCTTTTCTCGTTCTTGTAATGCACTGAATGATACAAGTCTCCTAGAAGAGTAGGTACGGGGTTCTTGGAAGCGAAGATATGAAAAGCATCAAAATCCACAAAGTCTGGTACATTGGGGAACAACACAATGCCATAGACACACAGAGCCAAGATAGCACTGAAAACCACCCAACAACCCTTGTCGGCATACTCTCGGGCTTTGTCGACCAGGAAGGGTAAAGTAAATCCGGAAACTCCGTTTCTGCTGATAACATGATCCACCAAGTCAGAGGCGCTCAAATAAAGAGCGGCGAACAACTTCTCGAGATTAGGTTCTTCTTCGGAGCTGAAGAAAGGCACTCCGTTCAGAATTGGAACACCTAAGATGTAAGCGAATTCCTCCAAAGTCGGAACCAACACATAGTCCGGAAATGTGAAGCATCTCAGCAGAGGATCATAAAACTGCAACAGGGTATGAATGGCTCCATGCTCATGAATCGTGAGCTTACGGACAAACTTCAGAATTTCACCATACTGTTCTCTGAAAGCTGCAAGAACACCAGGATCATCCAGGGAAATCAGACCAAATAAAGGTCCCAACTCAGGTGCCGAAAATTTGTACACAACAATCCTCTTTCTGCTAACTTCCATCTCTGAAGAAGACCAGTACCAGAATCAAGGGAAAGACGAGAACCTGTAACACACATAAACATGATGTGTTAAATGCAGAATGATTATGCAGATGCAAACATGGGATCAAGGTATCCAATGCTCAAAACTTGCTGCTGTGTTGTTGACTGAATTCAACCAGAGCTCCGCTCTAATCAGAACACTGAGATAATACACTGGATGGAACACTCAGGATCAAAATTCCGCACTGACGAGAAAACCAGGGTTGGTTGAAGGCCAGGTTTCCTGCAAAAACCCATCCCTCTCACATGTGGGTTCTAGTCTTAAATGGTACGACATCCTATGTGGGTTGTCAGCGTCACAGACTTTCGAGAAACGATGATACGTTCACCATTTCTGGTTTGGCATCATAGTCTAACGAAGCGGCGTCACTTAGCTGACTTCCCAAATGAATGATCTCCAGAGTCAGAAGTCTCTCTAAGTCAATATTCTCTCAACTGCACCAGACGCACAGGATATAATATTTCAAAAGAAAAACCTCGTCTGAATGTGAATTTCACGTGAGCTATTATGCAGCCAAATGCCACACAAGCTCCCGCTAATCTCCACTTTAGTCCTATGTGTATACTCAAGCCTAGGTCCGGCTTATCTCTCAATGAAACAACCTAACCCATAGCACAACAGCAACATAATAGGATAATAAAATTCAAATGTGATAATATACAACAGATATGTACAAAAATAAACACCCAAAGAAGCAACAGACAAGCGCTAGGAGTGACTCGCATAGGGAACCAGAGTCCCCAGCAGAGTCTCCAATTGTCGTAACTGCAAAAAACACCCGGCGGAAAACAGAAGAGTTGCCACCTTTCGTTATTTATCCCAAAGAGAGGGAAAGGAAACGATCAGAAAAACCTAACGGAAAAGGAAAAGACAAGGTCATCACAACCAAGTCCTGGATTCGGGAGTCGGTTACGCAAGGGGAAGGTATGAGCACCCCTCACGTCCGTCGTACTCGATGATGCGTTCGCAAGTGCACGGAAATATCGAAGTAATATAAAAGATTGTCGAACCCAGAGAGACCAATGTCAATCTACCGTTATCTATTATTACAGAGTAAAGCTAAGGCTAATGGAATTAGGAAAGTTGAATGCGAATGAAATTAAATGCAAAGGAAATAAAGATAATTGGTTTAAAGAAAAAGCGGTAAAGGGATATCGGTATGCAATGACTTAGTTATCGGGGATTCGACAGGTCACCGGTGCTTTATACTCTTTGCAAACACTTTTAAGAAGAAAATAACGGTTTAAGGACCTTTGTCTCATGATGGTTGTTGACGCTAGTCGCAACTCTAAGGTGGAATGTATGTTGTCGCTATCCCGCTCGGGGTTAAAATTACTTTTTGAAAACCATTAAGTTCTAATCCCTTTTAAAGCGCTGTCGTTGTTTTTAAAATGAATGCCTAGTTTTTACTATCTAGTCTTAGCCGCAGCTGTCGCTTGTTGGTTCGTACCTTTATGAATTTCCTACTGTCGTGGCAAAACTACTTTTAAATAAGTTCTCGCTGTCGCGACGAACGTTTATTTAGAAATTAAGATTAAAAACTACGGCCAGAAAGGTTGTTTATAAAAAGGGAAGGTACCGGTTACTATCGAATCCTGTCCTACTAATTCGGTTACATACTGATAAAACTAATTTAGCTAGACATGATAATTAATGCAAATGGAAATATACATAAACAACTGAATAATAAAGCATGCATTATGACAGAAATAAAGTAGTAATTCAATTAATAAAAACCTATAAATTGTACTGATCTCAAATCCTTGGATAGTCCCCCACAATGTCGACAGGATTCTACTTTGGCAAGAAGTAAAAGGTACAGGAACAAATAAAACTATACAAATGGGAATAAAAGGAAAAGGAAACGGGAAAATAATGCAAGAACGTAAGTTCAGCTTCAATTGGTAATTTCGGCAGCACTTCGATACGTCGAAGGGCTCCCCCTGAAACTCTGAATCTAAGGCCTATTTATAGGAGATAATTCATTCTTCAACTTCCAGAGATCATGGGTGAGTTATGGAGGGAGTGGGAGTAACTTCCAGTAGTGGGCAGTGAGTGGAGAAAGTGTAGGAAGAAATTAAGTTGAGAGTGATCATGGCTACTTCTGATTTGAACGTACTGATATTTTGTCTGCGTGACGCTCGTCATGAAATGTGACGGTCGTAATACGCATGACGGTCGTAAGGGTCATGTGACGACCGTCATATCAGCAAAATCCGTATCTGATGTTTTTCATCTGTTTTCCTTCCATTTCTTCTTCTTTTCTTTCTTTAGTCCAAATTATCCCCAATCTGCTAAACAAAGTAAATTAATCATATAACAGAACATAAATCAAGATAAATTAATAATAGTCACAAATAAATGCATGTAAATCAAGCCAAATAAATGATATGATTTCGCGTTATCAAACACCCCCACACTTAAACCATTGCTTGTCCTCAACCAATCAACCAACACGGTGAAAAAGAAATAAGCATAATTTGAAACAAGGACACGGTGAGACTCTAATCATATGTGGATGTTAGGCTAATGTTATATCGACTGGTACTAAATATCAATACCAAGGATACCATGATGACACAATTTCAAAAACTCCCTACTTATGCAAACTAACCTGAGTCATTCCATTATAACTCAACCTATACCTCATGCTCTCTTTCACCCCATTTCATTCTAATGCAATCACATTAAGCCCGTTATCCATACACATTCATGGTAAGTAAACTTGTTAGTGACTATGATCTCATTGATATTTCATTCTTCTTTGCAAATATGCTTAAGCATCAATTGAACTTAAAAGGTTGTACCGTTGGGCTAAGTGATCGGGTGAGGAGCACCTAACTTAGAAGGAACAAGTCTTTTTCTTCATAATTTTTCTTCTTATTTTAAACTAGAGATCATACACTTATTCGCATTGGTTTCTTACTTAGTGTGGTTGGGATGGTGCTGACTGCTTAAATAAACTACTTAGGGATTACTAAAAGTGAAGGTGAGAAAATACTTAGAAGGGGGGTTGAATAAGTATGAAAGATTAAGACTAAAAAATAATAACTCAATTATTTTTATCCTGGTTCGTTTAAAACAACTACTCCAGTCCACCCTTCCTAGAGTGATTTGCCTTTCTCAACAAGGACTTAATCCACTATTTAATCAAACAGATTACAATAGTAACACCTAAGAACAACTGTTCTTAGTCTTCTCAAGAGCTACTGATTCCAACTGAATCCTCTTAAGGAAAACCTTTACAATCAATGTAAATCAAATACAAGAGTATTAATGCTTCTATAAAGCTTTTATCACAACAGTGATTTTTCTCTTAAGTTTAAGTACAAGAAATTCTAAGAAGAATATGAAAGAATGAGAGCTTTGAATATTATGATTTCTTTTCAGCAAATTGTGTCACTGAAGAATTTGGTGGAGTCTTCCTTTTATAGGCAGCTGATCCAAGGAAGCTGAGCGTTGAAAAGAGAGTCCCAAAAAGGTCTGAGCCTTTTTGTCTTCACATCAAGTGACCTTTCCTAGAAGTAGATAGCAGAGAAAAATCCTTTTTGTCTGTGTTATTGTGTCTAGCACAAATGAGTAAAGAGACGTTTGATTTACTCCAACGGATATAATCTTTGAATATTTCTTCTTCAGTTTTCAGCAAGTTCTTCAAAATCTGGATGAGTCAGAGTCTTCTAATGATGTTAAGAACTTTGATGTATCAGAGTCTTCTGCAGCATGTGTGCTTTCAGCGTGTTGATCATCAGAGCATATTTGACACAGAACTTCAGTACTTGGCAGCGTTAGTACTTTTAGAAACTTCTGTAGAAACTATGCTTTGAGAAACTCTTCATACAATATTCTTCTTTGCTTCAGATGCTTCTGACTAGCTTCAGAATCTTCTGGAGCTTCTTGCTTCAGATCCTTCTGGAGACTACGCTCAGGATCTTCTGTAAACAGCAATCAGATTCTTCTAATGAGTGCATCTGGCGCATCAGAGTCTAGATAACTTCTTGTATACAATTCAGATTTGCTTCTAGAGAGTTAATTTCATTTCAATCTGCAGTAAAACTTACAAGCAAATTTTAGAGTATATAATTCTTAAATATAAAATTTCCTAACAGTTATCATCAAAACAAAGAGTTATTATTAAGAACCAATCTGTGTTCTAACAATCTCCCCCTTTTTGATGATGACAAAAAGTATCAGAAATTTTATTTAACTGAACATATAGAATTATAACTCCCCCTGAGATGATGAATCTCCCCCTGAGTTAAATACAAAAAGGAATAGAAACTTCCCTTTTTTCTTGAGTAATCTTCAGAGTTAGATCTTGTTTGTTCTTATAACATTTGAAGGTCAAAATGTCTTGCAGATATAAGATTCAGAGTTTGATAATAGGCAAATGATCTGAGAGACTCAGAGTTTCTTTTATACAACGTACTTATCAAATGTTCTGAAATAGTCAGGTTAAATGTTAGATAGAATAGATATGTCTGAAGATTCATTCTGGTGAAGTTATATTAAACAGTTCAGATCTATATTTTCTCCCCCTTTTTTGTCATAAGCAAAAAGTAAAAACTTTTAAAGAGACAAATAAAAGGAAACAGTAAATAAGATAATTCAATGGAGAAAACTTTGATTCATTCAAAAGACCAGATCAAGAGTACATAGGCAATCATCAGAAGATATAGCAATAAAGTACAGATGCAAACAACAGATGCAAAAACATTAGAATGAAAAAAAAAATCTAAGAATGTTTGGACAAAAGCATCTTCAATAGATCTGTAATCTCAGAGGATGATTGCTCTTGCTTGGACATCCACTTAGTCATAGTTTCATTCTTTTCATCTTGCTTTGACATCCATTCTGTCATATCCTCAGACTTCTTTTCCTGCTTAGACATCCAGGATTTTATCTCTGACTGTCCAGCTTCCAGAGCAGCAATCTTATCTTCAAAATCTGAGTGGTCATTCTTTATCTCAGATGAAGAATTAAGATGAGGTTCTGTAGATCCTGGAGCAATGGAATTGGAAGAAGGGTCTACCAGAGACATAGCCAATGCATTATCAGTAGATTCTGTTGATGGTGGAGGAGCATCTAAACGAAGCAGAGGTTCAGATTTATTGAGAGTCCAGAATAGAGTCCTTGCAGCTCTGAGCTTTGCATCATCAGAACAGACGTTCTTCAGATTTGAAGCTACAGTGTTGAATCTGTTGATGAATCCGTTCCAGATGATGTCAGATTCTTTGGCATCCATTGTTTATGAGCATTTCTTCTAAACAGTACCTAAATACATCTGTATTTCTTGCAAAAATGTTTGAAATAAATGATTAATATTAAGTCTGGGCTGTGGTCGTAACAAGGTTACCAGATTTATAGGTTTAGGTTGGGGAGTTGGTGGAAAAAGTGATTTTTGAATGGAAATCAGAGGAGGAGGATAATATGGAATGAAGGGTATCTCAGGAGCTTTTTCTTTAGACCTGACTAAAGCATTAAGCAAATGAGGTTTTGCTCTTCTGTGAGGGGTAACTACATCAAAAGGTGCATTTGAGTAGGGTTTGAAAGCAGATTTTGGTGGTTCAATAGATGCAACAGTGTTATCAGATGCAATTTGCAGAGCTGAAACAACAGCTTTATCAGATTTTGCAGAGTGTGATAAGGTTGCTAAAGGTTCTACATCTGTCATAGATTTTAAGTAATCAAGAATCACAGATGGAAGGATCATTGTGGATTTTGGTTTCAGAGGGTTGATGGGTTCAGAAGGTTCAACTCTGTCATAAAAATCTTTCAGTTTGAAACCATAAGACAGATTATGAAATAGAGAAGAAACTTGGGTACAAGATATAGAAGATGTTGGATTGGAATTGGGGATTAATATCTCAGATGATGGTGCAGGTGAAGGAATAGGATCTGGAATGTGAGTTTTAGAAGGTATGGTAGGTTCAGGTTGGTTTATCTCAGAGTATTTGTCAGATGGAGAGATTAGAAAATCTGGGTGGATTTCTGATTCTGAGGAGTTAGAGGATGTTGTTGGTGTACAAGAGGTAGAAGATACTTGAAACACCGTTTTTAGTGGTGTGACACCAAGAACTTCTGTCTCAGGGATGTGAGGTTCAGAAGTATTGGTAGGTTCTGAAGGAATGTCAGATTGTTTGGATGGTTGTTCTGAGATGGGTGAATCATAAGGAATGGTGAGTGGTTCTGATGAAACGGGAGCAGAAGTTACTTTTGTAGGTTCAGAAGTAACAGGTGCAATGGGTTCAGAAGGTGGATTATTTGATGGTGGATTGTCAGAGGCTTTTTCTGGTTGAGATTCTTTTGGTTGGTTCTCTGGATGTTCAGATGATTGTTGTTGAACAGATTGTTATGGTAGTTGTTCTGATGGTTGTTGTTCTGATGGTTGTGTTCGTGGAACAAACTGTTTGATATGAATTTTGGGTTGAGATGGTTTTGGTATAGAAACTGTTGGT
Source organism: Lathyrus sativus (assembly GCA_963859935.3). Taxonomy (NCBI): domain Eukaryota; kingdom Viridiplantae; phylum Streptophyta; class Magnoliopsida; order Fabales; family Fabaceae; genus Lathyrus; species Lathyrus sativus. The sequence continues at coordinate 6,985 of CAWUDS030002697.1, read as the reverse complement.
GTTGTTGATTGAGTTGGAACAGGTGATTGTTTTTGTGGAGAAACAGAACTGGGAGCAGTAACAGAAATGGTTTGTGTAGAAGGTGGTTTTGGAACAGACTTAAAATTAGAATCATTAATAACAAGTTTTGCAGAAGATACAGAAGATTTAGTACCTTTTACTTTGATCCTCTTGGCAGGTACAGAAGCAGCTTCTTCAGAATCTTTTCTCTTCAATAGCTTCTTGGGCTTCTCAGCAATCTTGACCTTCTTCTGAGCAGGTGTAGATTCTTCTACAGGCTGAGTCCTTTTCCTCTGGAGTTGTGCTTCTTCTTCTCCTGCATCTGGTAGTGGTTGTCTAGCTAGCTGAATCACATTAGCAGGAACAGGTTTTCCTTCCTTCTTGCATTCATCAATATACATAACCACTATATGTATGGGCTCTTCAGCAAAGAATAAAGGAAAGTCATCTACAGGAACCTTCTTATTCAATTCTGACATATTCAGCTTCTTGGGAGCTGTTGTGAGTTCATCAACAATTTTGAGTCTCAGAAGACTTTTAGCATTCAGAGGCTTTCCCATTATAAATTCTAATTCCTCTGTGACTCCAGCAGCATACAGAGCAGTTACTAAACCATTCTCAGTAAGAAGATCTGAGATCAACCTTCCAAAGGGGATCCAAGTTCTGATCTTCTGTCCTTTCTCTTTCACATATTCTCTAGATGCATTGATATGGTTCCACAGATGCATAAACAGAATGTATGGAAGATCTACCTTAGTGCTCTGACTAAGGCAATACATGAAATAGAGCTGTTCATTATTGACATAGTCTGGAGAATTTGTTGACTTCCTGTGGTGGATGCATCCCATGAAGATCTTGGCCCAAATCTTATAATCAGGCTTCAGATCTTTGAATTTGTTAGAAGCTTGACCAGCAGTCATTACTTCTTCATAAACCTCATCCATGTCCACACGCCCAACTGGCAAGTGGGAAACACCATCTGTTTCTTCATATCCTATTAATTTTCTTATCAGATCTTCTGTGATAATAATTTATTTTCCCAGCACAGAAGATAAGATGAACTTGGGGTAAACTGATGCATGGATCCAGAATTCTTTCACAAGGAGAGGGTAAACTGGTCCAAAGAGCCTATCAAAATACTTAACCCATCCTTGAGCTCCAATGATGGAACGAAACTCAAACCCATTTTCTGCCAGAGAATCAAACTCTACCATAGATTCACATAGAACTTCCAACTTATCAACAGGAGTTAGAAGAGTTCTTTTGGGAGGAGAATAGGGAGCAACACCCATGTTTTCTGAAGTTACAGCAGCCATAGAAGATTGGAATTGAGCAGCTGTTGATGATGACGTTGCCATTGAAGTATGCTTTGTCAAACGCTTAGGTATAGGGTTTTTATGCAGAGAAAAGAGGAGATGAAAACGCATGTAATTTCTGAGAATGTGAAAAGTGTGAAAGTGAATACAAGTAAAGTATTTATACTAAAACACTTAGGCAAATCAACAGTCAGAAATATGCACGTTTGAACAAGCATTAATTGAAGAAAATAATAATCATTTCAAAGCATTAATTGCTTCTGACAATTTGGGGGGGAAACCAAGATTCTCACTATTCAAACTTCACCTCAAACGTCTCTTCAGTTATGTACACGCCACCTCTTCAGATTTGGTGTGACACGTGTTTACTTGCATGTTGTTCTGAATTCTCTTAAGAAATGAAACGTTAGCCAACGTTCAGATCTTCTAAAGATTGTTAGTTCAGAGTTTCAGAAAAGAAATATTGATCAGAATAAAATAAGCAATCAGAAGAAATACTTCAGAGCATTAAGCATTGTTGCATCTGTAAAAATTTGCTTCTGATAAATATCATTCTGGACAAAAATCCATACCAATATTTTTCAGAATAAAATTGAATCTATCTTCAAAAAGGGGTTTTGTAAAAATATCTGCCCATTGATGATCTGTATCAACAAAGGCTAAATTAATGATTCCCTTCTGAACATAGTCTCTGATGAAATGATGCTTAATTTCTATATGTTTTGCCTTAGAATGTAAAATGGGATTCTTGGACAAACATATAGCAGAAGTATTATCACAAAAGATAGAAATGTTACTTTCAAAAATTTGATAATCTTCTAGTTGACTCTTCATCCAGAGCATTTGCGTGCTACATCCAACAGCATCAATGTATTCAGCCTCTGTGGTTGAAAGTGCAATTGTGGGTTGCTTCTTGCTGTACCAGGAGATTAGATTTCTTCCTAGAAATTGACAACTTCCAGAAGTAGTTTTTCTTTCCACTCTGTCTTCAGCGTAGTCAGCATCACAGAATCCAACTAATTTGAAATCATCAGATTTTCTGTAACATAAACCCACATTAGAAGTACCTTTCAGATACCTTAGAATCCTCTTGATAGCTGTCAAGTGTGATTCTCTAGGATCTGATTGGAATCTAGCACACAGACAAACACTGAACAATATGTCAGGTCTAGAAGCAGTAAGATAAAGAAGAGAGCCAATCATACCTCTATAGAGCTTCTGGTCTACTTTCTTACTTACCTCTTCCTTGCCAAGTGAGCTAGTAGGATGCATTGGAGTCTTTGCCAGCTTGCTGTCAGACATGTTAAATTTCTTCAGAAGTTCTTTAACATATTTTGTCTGATGAATGTAGGTGCACTCTGGAGTTTGATTAACTTGGATTCCTAGAAAGAATCTGAGTTCTCCCATCATACTCATTTCAAATTCTGCCTGCATACATGTAGCAAACTCCTTTCTAAGCATAATATTTGTTGATCCAAAAATAATATCATATACATAAATTTGGCAAATTAGAAGATCTTTCTTAATTGTTTTACAGAATAGTGTTGTATCCACTTTGCCTCTGATGAAATTCTTCTCCAGAAGAAAATTGCTCAATCTCTCATACCAAGCTCTGGGAGCTTGTTTTAATCCATATAGAGATTTCTTTAATTTGAAAACGTGATCTGGAAATTTTTCATTTTCAAAACCAGGAGGTTGGTGGACATAAACTTCTTCTTCTATAATACCATTAAGAAAGGCACTTTTAACATCCATCTGATACAGAGTGATTTTATTTTGTGCAGCAAAAGAAATAAGAAGGCGTATAGATTCTAACCTTGCCACTGGAGCATATGTCTCAGTGTAATCAATACCTTCTTGTTGACTGTACCCTTGAGCAACCAGCCTTGCCTTATTCCTCTCAACTTCTCCTTTCTCATTTAGCTTATTTTTGAAGACCCATTTTGTACCAATTATATTGAATCCTTGAGGTCTCTGAACTAGATCCCATACATCATTTCTGCTGAATTGATTTAGCTCTTCTTGCATGGCAATAATCCAATCATTGTCTTGCAGAGCTTTATCTACAGAAGATGGTTCAATTTCTGACACTAGTCCAAATAGTGATGCTTCAGATGATCTTAGAAAGGATCTTGTTCTGATGGGATCATCCTTCTTTCCAATAATGACATCCTCTGGATGAGAAGCTTTAATTCTGGATGATGATCCTCTAATAGTTGACTCTTCAGAAATGTTTAAATTATTCATCTGAGAAGTTAAAGGAGTAGCATCTGTAGTTGCTTCTAGTTCATTCACTTGAATTTTGTCTGCTTCTGGAACTTCAGAGTCAATAAAGACTACTTCCCTATCTGCAGAGTTATCAACCTGCTTTGGCTTTTCAGAGCCAAGCTTATCATCAAATCTGACATGAATGGATTCTTCCACAATCTGTGTCTCAGTGTTGTATACTCTGTAGCCTTTAGAGCGTTCAGAATATCCAAGCATGAAACACTTTATTTCCAATAGTGCCAGATCCAATGATCTTGCCCTTCTGGTTCCCTCCAAACTTCACGTCACCTCCAGATCTAAGTTCCAGGCTTTGGAACATAGACTTTTCTCCTGTCATGTGTCGTGAGCATCCAGAGTCCAGGTACCATGATTGGCGTCCTGACCTTGCTGCTAAGAACATCTGCAACAGGAATTATTTTGTTTTTAGGTACCCAGATCTTCTTGGGTCCTTTGGGGTTAGTTGGTTTGTAGGTTTGTCTAAACTTCTATTTTTCAACATAATGTTTATTCTGACTTGCCTTGGGTTTAAACACATAAGTATTCTTCTCAGAGCTTGTGTGTTTAATGTCATTTAAGTGACCAAATTTAAATTGAGAATACAGAGGTGTCTTCTTGATAAAAAGTTTGTCAACAGATTTTGGTTCCAGATGAAGATTCATATCCAATACCTCTTCTGTTGTTTCCACTAACACCATAGATCATGGAAGCCATCTTGCTTCTGTCTATGCTCTTAGTAAGAAATCTCTGAAAGCTAGAGTCATATTTTTCTAAAATGTTTTCACATGACTTAGTCTCAGATTCATATTCTTGTTGAGTTATTTCAAAGTCATTTTTGATTTTCAGATTAATTTCTTTTTGCTCAACAAGTTCTGTCTTCAGAAGATCAATCTCAGATTCAAGATTGCTTTTCAGCTTCTTGTATTTGAGTTTGATATTGTTATAACTTTTAAGAACTTCTGTTAAAACTTTTATAAGTTCTTCTTTGGTAAGTTTAGCCATTACCTCTTCTGCGTCATCATCAGATTCAGAATCTGATTCATATCCTGAGGTACCTTCCTCTTGATCCTCTGTGCTGGCCATCAGTGCAACATTAGCACATTCTTCTTCTGATTCAGAAGATGATTCAGATTCATCTGAGTCATCCCATGTTGCCATCAGAACCTTCTTCTTTTTGTTAAACTTCTTCTTGGGTTTTTCTTTCTGAAGTTTGGGGCAATCATTCTTGTAATGCCCAGGTTCTTTGCACTCATAGCACACAACTTCTTTCTTGGTAGATCTTCTGTGTCCAGAAGATTCCTTTCTATTATCAGATCTTCTGAAGTTGTTGAACTTCTTTCCCTTGTGCTTCCAGAGTCTGTTGATCCTTCTGGACAGCATGGATAACTCATCTTCTTCTTCAGAAGAAGATTCTTCAGAGCTTTCTTGAATGACCTGCAAAGCTTTAGCAGTTTTGTTAGATTTTAATGCAACAGATTTACCTTTTTCTTTCTTCTGAGGTTCATCTTCCTCAAGCTCAATCTCATGGCTCCTCAATGAGCTGATGAGTTCTTCTAAAGAGATCTTGTTCAGATCTTTAGCCATCTTCAAGGCAGTCACCATTGGTCTCCATCTGGTAGGTAGACTTCTGATGATTTTCTTTACATGATCTGATGTAGAGTATCCCTTGTCCAAAACTTTCAGCCCAGCTGTGAGTATCTGAAATCTGGAGAACATGGCTTCAACAGATTCAGAGTCTTCCATTTTGAAGGCCTCATACTTCTGGATCAGAGCCAGAGCTTTTGTCTCCTTAACTTGAGAATTTCCCTCATGAGTCATTTTTAGGGATTCAAACATATCAAAAGCAGTTTCCCTGTTTGTAATTTTTTCATACTCAGTATGTGAAATTGCATTCAATAATATAGTCCTGGCTTTGTGATGATTTCTAAAATCTTTCTTCTGAGCATCTGTCATAGATTTTCTGTCAATCTTCTTGCCATTCCCATCTGTGGGATGGACATATCCATCTATGACTAGATCCCATAGATCAGCATCATATCCTAGGAAAAACTCTCAATTCTGTCTTTCCAGTAGTCAAATTTCTCCCCATCAAACATAGGGGGTTTGGTGCTGATCCTGTCCCTTTCTTCATATTTATTGTTAATATTGGATATTGAATTATCAGCCATTGTAACAAATAAATATATATCTAAGTATTTCTCTCTGGATCTTTACTGACACTGTTAAGTGGTAGCACACACAGAACCGGAGCTCTGATGCCAACTGAAGGTGAGAAAATACTTAGAAGGGGGGTTGAATAAGTATGAAAGATTAAGACTAAGAAATAATAACTCAATTATTTTTATCCTGGTTCGTTTAAAACAACTACTCCAGTCCACCCTTCCTAGAGTGATTTGCCTTTCTCAACAAGGACTTAATCCACTATTTAATCAAACAGATTACAATAGTAACACCTAAGAACAACTGTTCTTAGTCTTCTCAAGAGCTACTGATTCCAACTGAATCCTCTTAAGGAAAACCTTTACAATCAATGTAAATAAAATACAAGAGTATTAATGCTTCTATAAAGCTTTTATCACAACAGTGATTTTTCTCTTAAGTTTAAGTACAAGAAATTCTAAGAAGAATATGAAAGAATGAGAGCTTTGAATATTATGATTTCTTTTCAGCAAATTGTGTCACTGAAGAATTTGGTGGAGTCTTCCTTTTATAGGCAGCTGATCCAAGGAGGCTGAGCGTTGAAAAGAGAGTCCCAAAAAGGTATGAGCCTTTTTGTCTTCACATCAAGTGACCTTTCCTAGAAGTAGATAGCACAGAAAAATCCTTTTTGTCTGTGTTATTGTGTCTAGCACAAATGAGGAAAGAGACGTTTGATTTACTCCAACGGATATAATCTTTGAATATTTCTTCTTCAGTTTTCAGCAAGTTCTTCAGAATCTGAATGAGTCAGAGTCTTCTAATGATGTTCAGAACTTTGCTGTATCAGAGTCTTCTGCAGCATGTGTGCTTTCAACGTGTTGATCATCAGAGCATATTTGACACAGAACTTCAGTACTTGGCAGCGTTAGTACTTTCAGAAACTTCTGTAGAAACTATGCTTTGAGAAACTCTTCATACAATATTCTTCTTTGCTTCAGATGCTTCTGACTAGCTTCAAAATCTTCTGGAGCTTCTTGCTTCAGATCCTTCTGGAGACTACGCTCAGGATCTTCTGTAAACAGCAATCAGATTCTTCTAATGAGTGCATCTGGCGCATTAGAGTCTAGATAACTTCTTGTATACAATTCAGATTTGCTTCTAGAGAGTTAATTTCATTTCAATCTGCAGTAAAACTTACAAGCAAATTTTAGAGTATATAATTCTTAAATATAAAATTTCCTAACAGTTATCATCAAAACAAAGAG
>CAWUDS030002696.1:0-50949 GCA_963859935.3 Lathyrus sativus | reverse complement strand
AATATTTCTTTTCTTCTCTTTTCAATATATTTCTTTTTCTCTTTTCAATATTATTTTTTCATAAAGAAAGTCACTAAAATGAAAATGGAAAAGTACAATGGGAGGGGGGTACAACAGTTACAAGGGGGAATTACAAGCAGTAAAAAAAACCACTGGAATTGGGCCCAGCCCAACAAAAACATAAGAAAAAAAGAAAAACAGGGGGGATATCCAGCAATCTCGTTGGGCCCAGCCCATAGTCATTCAGCCAAACAAAAAAAACGGAGGGGGCATGGAAAATGGGGGTGCAATCCAGGAAAACATTGGGCTCAGGCCCACTTCACCAAAGAACACACGGAGGGGGGGTGGGAAGAGAGAAACGCAGGTGTATGAATAACAAAATCCATGGGCTTGAAGCTTGAGGCCCAAAAACCCAAACGTCCACTATCTTCAGCAAACAAACCCTCAACAAACCTAATCTCCTAAACACTGTTCACCAAGAAGCGTCGTCTTCCCTCTCCTTCTCCAACTCTCTCTCGCTCTCCAGCCTTGTTCTCTTCTGAAACTCTCTCAGATTCCGAACTCTCTTCATCTCACTCTCCTTATCGCGATTCATCATTACCCTCCTAAACAAAAACTTTGTGGATCTTGTAGTTGTCAATGAAATAACACTCACCACACAATCCATGCAAATTGCTCCGTGATTTGACAAACTCGGAAGGAGTTCTTGACGAAGAAGATCCACACTTGAAAAAGAAACGAAACTTGAAGAAAAACTTGCAAAAGGTGAAGAATCCTGATGTTACCAGAAGAGCTGTGAAGAGCTCGCTGAACGGACGAATCTGGGGAAAAGACTTGATGAAGAAAGAAGTCCCTGAAGATCTCAGCAATGTTGTTGTTGAAGAACGAGGAAACCTGGAGATTCGTGTTGAAGAACGTTGACGAATGTTCTTCAACATTCTGGATGATGATCGTTGGAGGCTCCTGGAGATTCTTTGAATAGAGATCTCGCTATTGATGAACTGATGCAAGAGTATCTGGCAATCTTCTAGGGGGGTCGTTGATGATTCTGAGAAGTTTCGTTGAAAGTTCATTCTGGAAATGATGAACGTTTGAAGATTCTGGGAAATCTTGGGTGAAGAATGATGAACTCGTGATGGTGATTGAAGCTGATGATTGTGTTTCTTGTTGATGATGTTGATCAGAAAGGGAGAAGATGATTAGAGGATGATGATTGTGGATCGGAGAAATTGGAGGAAGATTGAAGAATTCTGGGTTTTTGGTGTCTCCGGCGGAATTGACGGTGGCCTGAAGTTGTTGGGGCGGTGGTCACCGGACTTGCATGCCGGTCAGGGGAGTTTCCGGTGAGATCTGAGGGGTGCTGGGAGGTGGACGCGTGGCGAGGTTAGTGGAGAGAGTCATGGCATGCGCTACACGTGGCGTGGAGAGGAGAAGGTGGGATGTTGCGTTGTCACGCATGCAGGGATTGTGGGTGGAGTCTCCTCTGATTACACGTGGCTTCAGCCTTTTATATGACCTGCAATTTCTGGACCTTGACTTGTGGGCTTTGCGTGAATTAACTGGATAAACGACCCAGTTAAGGCTAATGAACATGGTTAATGGAATGCAATTAAAATGAATTGATTAAGAGAGATTATCTAAAACGAAAACTGAATCCTAATTATCTAATTACAGTTGAATTACCGTGGATGATGAAACTGAATGATTAATAAACTAAAATGATTAACCCTAATTAACTAAGACCTAATTAATTTAATTAAATCTGAAAACTATATCTAACTAATTAAATCTAGAAAATTCTATAAACAAAAATGAAACCAATTTAATTCTAGAAATAAAATCTATAATATCTATTAAAAAAAAACTATTATCCTATTTAACAGAAAGAAAATCTATATTAAATCTAAAAGAAAATAATACCTATTGATATCTATATTCTATAAAAACCATATTATAAAAGAAATATTTTCTATTAAACCCTAATATTCTAAAAAGAAAAAGCTATTTAAAATCTATTATATTCTAAAAATGATTAAAAAACTATTAAACCTATTAAAAATTCTATAAAGCTCTAAAAAGAGATTTAAACTATTAAAAAATGTTAAAAAATCTATTTAAATCCTAAAAAATCTAAAAAGCCTATTTAAAATCCACAAAAGGCTATAAATTCCTAAAAAAATGCAGACAAATGCAAATAACCAACATAAAAGAGCGCAAGACCAGATCGAAGCAAACAGTAGACCCCGGGCATCAGAATATCCCCAATCACCATGCAAGCTGAAAATCACCGAGAAGCGCACAATTCCCCGAAAATAAAACCCTGATTATCTGGACTGGATCTGAAATATCCGGTAAATGAAACCCAAGCTGTAACCCTGACATCCTCTGTCTGTGCACAAATGTCATGCATCTGATACGCGAATACGAATTGAACCATGAACGAGATAGGAGAACCGGTTGGTCAAATTTTAGGGTGCAACAACTGCCCCTATTCAAACGACTTGGACCCGAAAGGTTGAAGAGCGCTCAGCCTTCAAACATTCAGAGGTACGAGACGGTTGAATACCAATAAAACCCGAAAATTTGCCAACCGTGAGACTATACTGTAAAACTGCTTGGGGAATAAAATCCATAACCGAGTCCAGCCGTCACGGCAACAAACTGATCAATCATCTGGTACAGAACTCCTGATTTTAACACCAGTTACCTGTGACACCCCATATAACGAACCCGAGGGTTGCAACAAAACACCTGATTCTCTCACATCGTCTACCGGTAGACAGGAAGAGAAATATACTCACATCGTCCAAAGATAGACGGAAAGACGCCCAAAATCCACGGAAAACTTCAATACTCACATCGTCTAAGGATAGACGGGAAGAAACCCAAATCGCTACTCACATCGTCTAAGGATAGACGGAAAGACACCCAAAATTCATACTCACATCGCCTAAGGATAGACGGGAAGAGAAATCCAAAATCGCTACTCACATCGTCTAAGGATAGACGGAAAGACACCCAAAATTCATACTCATATCGCCTAAGGATAGACGGGAAGACACCCATAATCCCGAAGGAAAAAATCAATACTCACATCGTCTAATGATAGACGGGAAGACACCCATAATCCCGAAGGAAAAAAAATCAATACTCACATCGTCTAAGGATAGACGGAAAGACACCCATAATCCCGAAGGAAAAAAAATCAATACTCACATCATCTAAAGATAGACGGAAAGACACCCAAAATCCATACTCACATCGTCTAATGATAGACGGGAAGACACCCATAATCCCGAAGGAAAAAAAATCAATACTCACATCGTCTAATGATAGACGGGAAGACACCCATAATCCCGAAGGAAAAAAAATCAACACTCACATCGTCTAAGGATAGACGGAAAGACACCCATACACACTTCAACACCATCCATCAAATTTCAGAATCCTTTCGTCTACGGGACTGATGGAAAGAACAATATCCTTAAAGGGGCCACATCGTCAGTAAGGACCGACGGGAAGAAAACCACCTTCAAAGAGCCATGTCGTCAATAAGAATCGACAATCAGGAAAACCCTCTTGAAATGTCATTTCATCCAATAAACAGAAAGAAAACCACTATCCGAAAGATCGCTTTGAAAACCCCTCAACATCCAAAGATAGCCGGAGAAGACTCGCTGGGGAAACACACCATCCGTGCGATCTGACGATAAGAAAAACCCGCTGAAAAATCACCTGAACCTTCACATCGTCCACTGATAGACGGGAAGAAACCACTTGATAGAAAAACCCCATCTTGAAACCCTACTGGAAAATCACCTGAAACTTCACATCGTCTACTGATAGACGGGAAGAAAACCACTTGCTACAGAACCCCATCTTGAAACCCCACTGAAACAAATCACCCGAAACTTCACGTCGTCTACTGATAGACGGAAAGAAAAACACATCCTCGAACTCAAGACGTCTAATGATAGACGGAGAAATCCACTTATTGGAGGAACACGTCGTCAATATGAATTGACGGGAAGAAAAGTCTATCGATACCAGATGACTGATTGATCAAAGCATAACTGTTGTATGATCTGAAATGCGAATAAACCGCTGAATCGTCTGAACACTGCTGCTGGATGAATGCCCCTGAACTGATCACAGAGTAGTTCACGCGCCATATGAGGCTGATAGAAACCCTGGCTTATGCCTCGTATGCATATGCATATGCTTGAATTTTTCTAAGACGTAATGCTCCATTCAGGATGGAAATGCTACGCATTCTGAAAATGAAATGCAAGTATGATGCAAATATGATGATGCATGCAATATGCTAATGCCGGCTCGAGCTGCTGGAGAGAGTCGAGTACATAGAACCACTTCAGCAAAATAAATGCTGAAGACGAAGCCAACTCCGCTGGGGATGAACCGGATATCTCAGAATTATTCCAGCAAAATAAATGCTGGAAGAGTGAACTCAACTCCGCTGGGGAATTTGGGAACTTAACCACGCACCTCGACGAAGTAACACCCTGCTGGGGAATAGCAGATGTGCCAAGTATGATTGGACTTCTCTGGGGATAGCTTACCCGCGCCAATGAAAAATTGGACTTTTGTTGGAGAAAATAGACGGAGTCTTCCTGCGTACTGATGACGATTGGATTTGGAAACTGATGCGCCAACACGGATGGGCCTCACAGTGACCGCCAACATGGATTTGAGCTTTTAGGCTATCTGTGATGGGTCAGGCACAACTGACGCTGGAAAACATTCTGCCTGAATACACAGCTTTCTGATGAAAGAGTCACGGGACAGTAACATGACTTCCAACATTCGCCTCGCACTCGAAAATTGGTTGAATCTGCTCGAATAGCTCTGAATAACCCTGATGATACGGAGAAGAACAAACCCTTTCGCTTCCGATATGCCCCAGCCTGCGGGACCTCTGTGGGGATAGTCCTCGAAAGGAAGTCTGAAAATCTGTACCCTGATGGTCTGATATGAAATGCCCCAGCATTCTGAACTTTGGAGAGATACTTCACCTCAAATGCTTCTCGAATAAAGAACTTCTACGCTCTTAAGATGGCCTGCCCCTGACTGCAATGACTTTGCCGAATCTCAACCTGATTGCCCCAGGATAACTGACTTCGAAAGGCTGACCTGACTGGGGATCACGATAATAGCTTGCCCCTGCTCTCGGAACATTCGGGCGTTCTGTATTCTATCCTGACCGTACTTTCCACTGTAGGAAACTTTTCTGCTGTCAAGCGCTTACTCGCAAGTAAAACAAGTTGTTCTGCGTAAAAGACGTATTAATGTAACACATATGATAGTTTTGACATCCAATCTATTCACTGGGAAAAGGGAAAAACAGTTTATAGCATATAATGCACAAAACATTTATCAACATCAGTACCAACATGGTAAGAGGAACCCTTTCAGGAGTCAGAATCAACGCGACCTTTACCGAAGTATGCTTTCGAAACAACCTGCTTCAATTAGGACTTTTGAAGGTTATAACGTGGTCAGGTTCACAGTTTTGAAGGAAAGGATAAAGGCTCAAAGTTTATTTTAACCCACCCGCTCTCCTTGATGTTCTCCCATCCTACGTTCAGCTAATTCGACCTTAGCGCTCGCCTCTCAGAGGCTGAAAGATAGGATTGATAGTTCGAGAAACCATGAGTTTTTGGAGTGACAGTCACTCATTCTTCGTCTTTGACACCTAAGGCCACACGACTCGTATTTGTCCGAGGATTTTCTTTTGTCATCCTTTCATCTTTTTTCTTATCCCTAACTTTTGCCTGGACTGACTCTTCTTGAGTTTCTTCTGATTTTAAGTCCAGCGGGATGCCCTCATAAATTAGCTAACACCTAACCTGCCCCAGGTTAAAGATGGAGGTTTTTTCGTTTTCAGAAAGAACTCCTACTACTAGGCTCAAAGGGATTGACAAGGGATTATCTTCCTTATATCTCCGGTGTTTAGGGATTTGAAACAATGCTTGTACATCATCAGCAAGTTTTATTTCAAAAGCATACAATATCGGAAGTTGCATGTCGTTCATTTTCGTCATCCTCCCCAGATTCCTCTTAACCAGGCGTTGGACATTTGTAAAAACAATTAGTGAACACGAATGGATTTAATCAAAACATGCATATTTATTTCATTATCATCAATCGAATGAACACAACGAGTTTTACAAACAAGATTGCAAATTAAACAGGAAAGGAACTACAAACGTAACGAAATGACAAGATAAAACACAGAAAAATGCCAGCTTCCTAGAGCCGGGATTTCACATCTGTCCTGCTGCTGAACCAGCTATCTTCACAATCAGTTATTAGAGGCGACTCGAAGCTGTCCTGATCTGCTTTCAACGGCCCAACCAAATTATAGAGCCCCTCCTCCTCATTCAGATGATTTTGGGCCCTTCCTGCCCGAAGTTGATTGCTGCACTATCAAGTAGGTCCTGCACTTTGTGCTTAAAGGCCAGACAATCTTCAATGTTGTGCCCAGGTGCTCCTGAATGGAAATCACAGCGCTCCTTGATATCATAACCTGCTGGAGGCGTACCCGTCAGCGGGGCTAACTTCCTCTTCTCAACCAACTGCAATCGTAGCAACACCTGAAGAAGTTTGGCATATGGCATCGGAGGCACACTAAATACCCTCACCGGCCTCTGATTTTGAGCTCTTCGCTGATTAGGAGGCTGCTGCCTCTACCACTATTGAGATTGTTGCTGTTGTCGCTGGAATCGGGTTGACTGTTGAACAACTTTCGTAGCAAATACAACATCGGTTTCTTGACTTTCACCGCACTGACTAAGACACTCCTTATGCTTAGCCATTTTCTTTCTCAGATCTGCCCCAGGAATAGGCAACAGTTGTGGGCATGGAGATTCCGACACCATGGAGTCCAGGATACATTTCTGGCCTACTGCAGCTTTAGAAACATCCATCATCTTAGCATCAACTGAGACAGGAGCAATACGTACAGCTACGCCGCTTGGCGTGAATTCAATATCTTGCGAGTCAATCAGGTCTTGAACATTGTGCTTAAAAGCATGACAACCCTCGATGTCGTGTCTGAGTGCCCCAGAATGAAATTCACATTGCTTACTGGTATCGTACCCATAAGGAAGCGCTCCCGTGGGTGGGCCCAACATTCTCTTTTCAACCATTTTGAACCTTAATAAAGTCTGCAAGAGCTCAACATACGTTGTAGGTGGCGCCTCAAATATCCTCTTTGGCTTCCCCTCCTGAATCCTCTGCTGAGCCGGATGTATCCTTTGTGGTTGTTGCTCAGGTTCCACAGGCACAGGTGGCACGAGCTTTTTCACTGCGGCTTCAAATAGCTGATCATCCTCTTTCCTAAGCACATTCTTGACTACTTCCATGATCAAGCTCATTTGGGTCTTCAGCTGACTATTTTCCTCTTTGAGGATCTTCTGCTCCAGACGCATCTCTTGCATGTCTCTCATCATCTGCCCCAGCTGGCTTCGGACTTCAATCAATTCAACCTGATTCTGTTCCATATCTCTGAAGGAATTCCTGCAACAAACTGAGACGATGAGGAAATAAGACCCACGGTTCTGATGTACCTGTTAAATGATAATGCAATGCAGAAAGCAAACACATATTCAAGCCAAGACAAAGAGAAACTCAAATTATAAGCACCCAGACGAACATCTCCCACACATGTATAACCAACAAAAGCACGTAAGCACAAATGAGTACGAATACAATGACCCCAGCCAACAATCCTGGTGGTGGTCAACAAACACTAGTGCACAAAAGCTAAACGGGTCGGCAGAGAAAACAGATGCGACACCCGGCACAGAAACCTCTAGAAACTTCTCCCATATTCAACTGAACTCTCCGTTTGACATTCTTCAGAACACACACTTCCCGTGGAGTCTTCCATGACATTAACTGACGAACCCACACAACTGGATGACGGAGAATCGTTGATCTGAACAAAACCCTAGGGCGCGATGAAAATCCGGTTAGAGTCTAACAGATCCTGAACCTGGCTTCTGAGCACCTTACAATCATTTATTGAATGCCCCTGCGCCCCAACATGGTACTCACAGCGGGCGCTGGCATCAAAACCTGGAGGATATGGTGGAATCATTGGATTAGTCTCTTTCGGCACTATCAATCCACTTCTGACCAGATCTGGCAACAACTGACTGTACGACACCGGTAGCTGAGTAAACTGCCTTTCAGGTTTCCTTGGCCTTCGCTGGGCGTGCTGACGCGATCGACGACAGGATGACCGTTGACTTGAAATGTCTGAAAACCGATCCTGAGATGCTAGAGATTCTGAGACGACGTCATTTCCTCCCTCCCACTCTTCTTGAGAACTGACAACTGACTCATTCTTATCAACTGGGATATAAGGAGCATCTCGAAGCTTTCCGCTCTTGAGTCCTCTCTCAACAAGCTCCCTCATTCTCATCAGGCCCACAAAGCTTGTACAACCGAACAATTTGTCATAATAATAGCCTTTTAGAGTACCCAAGAAGATGTCAACCATTTCTCTTTCCTGAAGCGGTGGTTGAACACTAGCAGCCAATTCTTTCCATCTTTGCAAATACCCTCTGAATGATTCATTCTCCGCCCGAGATAATTCTTGCAGATGTACGAGGCTAGGAGCCGTATCCAGGTTGTAATTGTACTGCTTCATGAAAGCTTTGGCTAAATCCACCCATAATCGAATCTGATTACTCTTTAACTGCACATACCACCTCAAAGATTCCCCAGTCAGACTATACTGAAAGCAATGGATCATCAATTGGTCATTTCGCACAAACGCAGTCATTCTTCGACAGAACATCATCAAATGCAGCTTCGGACAGCTATCTCCCGTGTACTTCTCAAGTTTCGGCACTTTGAACTGATAAGGCAACACCAGGTCAGGAACCAAACACATGTCTGCAGCATTCAGGTTAACAGCGTCTTTGACCTCCAAAGCTTTAACTCTTTCTTCCAATGCTCGGAACCTTCTATCACTTTCAAGAGCTCTTGAGTTTACAGTCCTGGCTACCGGGATATCTCTGCGTGGATTCCCCTCAAGGAAAACAGCACCTTGATTGTTAACAGGAGGAGGACGTTCATTTCGGGCAACAAACTGCTCATGTCGATCTCGGTTCTCAACAGTAGGCTGTACAATTTGGTCTGCAGTCAGGTTGTTCGCTTGCGGGAAGTCTTCCATAGAATCATACTGACGGTGGGACGTCATAGTAAACCCTGTCAAGGTGTTAGGAGACTGGAAATTGCCTTCAGACATAGCTATCAATTACCTGTAACTGACTACCCTGCTTGATTCTGAAATCTGCTCAAGTCTGCTCCAACCCCTTGGTCGTCTTCTGACAATCAACAGTTGCTCAATCCAAACTCCGAGTACTCACCTTCAGGAAACAAAGGCTGGATCAGAACTCTGGCTAGCTGGAGAAATGCTATGCAATATGATGCGAAGATGCCTATGCAAATGCAATGCAATGCAACAAACACGGGATCACAGCCCCCACACAATCTGAATACTGCTGCACTGCTGACGGAGTACGTTTGCTTTGAAGAGAAGACCAAAATAACGGGTAGGTTGGAAGTCAAGTTTCCTGCAAACCCCCCCCCCCCCCACTCAGAGGTATGGACCTATATCTGACAAGGTACGGTGTCCTATGCGGTCGTCAGCGTCACAGACTTTCAAAACTGACGATACGATTCCCAGAAGGAGTGGCATCATCAAGTCTTGAAGAGGCCTCACTTAGCTAACTTCCAAATGATCGGTTCCCAGAGTCGACAATCCAACTAACCAGTAACCCGAGCCACCCAAAGGGTGGGACAAGAGGCCAACCAGAAGAACCTCGTCTGAGTGTAGATTTCGCGGGACACTAGGACATGCAAAGCATGTGCGCACCCACTAATTTCTACTCTAATTCTAGGTGCACTCAAGCCCAAGTCCGGCTTATCTCTCAATCATAGAACACCCGTCACACCCCAACAGCAACAGATAATATCAATAAATAAACACCAATAGACAAGCAAACAAGCGCTAGGATTGACTCTCTTTAGGGGACGTTGGATCCCACATGCATAAGGAACTATCGCAGTCCTTAGCAGCCAGGGGACGTTGGATCCCCAACAGAGTCGCCAGCTATCGCTACTGCGAAAATCGGCGCCGGCTGACAGAAGAGTCGCCACCGTGCGTTATTTATCCCGACGGAGGGAAAGGAAACGCTCGAAGTAAACCTCGCAAAAAACGGGAAAAGGTATGGTCATCGCAACCAAAACCTGGGTTCGGGAGTCGGTTACGCAAGGGGAAGGTATTAGCACCCCTCACGTCCGTCGTACTCGACGGGATCCACGCTTGCTTGGGTTGTCTACAGGATGCAAAACAATCTATCTACGGCTGCTAAATCTAAACAGAAGGGGATTGACTCGATAGAGCGTCGCACTCTATGCCTACGTATTCTCAAGAGAGAAAGTCAGAGTCAACGTATTTCGGGACTACGGGAAAATTGGCTCGCCAAGACCTCGCGTCTTGTGCCTACGTACTTCCACACTGCATGGAAGATCAGAGCTTACGTAGTTCCGGCTAACTACGGCTAGGCTGGGTATTCTCACACAGCAGTGAGAAATTAATCTGGTTTTAAAGGTACGGGAACCTATGGGAAAAACTACGGTCTGGTCTCAAATGCACTCGGGCAAGAGAGAGGGATACTAATCAGTCGTCAGCGGGAAAGTCTCGATCGCACAGCAGCGAGAGAACAAAAGAGTTAGTTGTTAGTGTGCTCGCTAGGATATCGCATCCTATGCCTACATATCCTCGTCTGGTACGAGGAATCAGAGCAGCTGTAGTTCGGCTACTTTCGGGACCACAGCTCAAATCTCATTTTATTAACATTCTGAAAAAATGGTTACAATGATTGAATACGGAAAATAAACTCCTAGGAAATACTATCCTATCCTATGACAAATCAAATGGACAATAGTCCCCTAACAAGTGGACTTCTAAAATTATCCCTAAAATAAACTCCATGAAAATATATCCTAAAAGAAAATAGAAAAATCTATACTAATCTATTTTTTTATCCCTTTTTCATCATCTCTTTTTATTTTTTTCTCTCAATAATCTTTTTCTATTTTTCAATATTCTTTTCTCCAATATTTTCTACATTCTTTTTTTCAAGTATTTTTCTATATTTCTTTTCTCTTCAATATTCTTCTCTCTTTTCTTTTCAAAATATTTTTTCTATATTTCTTTCTCTATTTTTCTCCTCCAATATTCTTTTTTTTCAATATTTATTTTCTTCTCTTTTCAATATATTTCTTTTTCTCTTTTCAATATTATTTTTTCATAAAGAAAGTCACTAAAATGAAAATGGAAAAGTACAATGGGAGGGGGGTACAACAGTTACAAGGGGGAATTACAAGCAGTAAAAAAAACCACTGGAATTGGGCCCAGCCCAACAAAAACATAAGAAAAAAAGAAAAACAGGGGGGATATCCAGCAATCTCGTTGGGCCCAGCCCATAGTCATTCAGCCAAACAAAAAAAACGGAGGGGGCATGGAAAATGGGGGTGCAATCCAGGAAAACATTGGGCTCAGGCCCACTTCACCAAAGAACACACGGAGGGGGGGTGGGAAGAGAGAAACGCAGGTGTATGAATAACAAAATCCATGGGCTTGAAGCTTGAGGCCCAAAAACCCAAACGTCCACTATCTTCAGCAAACAAACCCTCGACAAACCTAATCTCCTAAACACTGTTCACCAAGAAGCGTCGCCTTCCCTCTCCTTCTCCAACTCTCTCTCGCTCTCCAGCCTTGTTCTCTTCTGAAACTCTCTCAGATTCTGAACTCTCTTCATCTCACTCTCCTTATCGCGATTCATCATTACCCTCCTAAACAAAAACTCTGTGGATCTTGTAGTTGTCAATGAAATAACACTCACCACACAATCCATGCAAATTGCTCCGTGATTTGACAAACTCGGAAGGAGTTCTTGACGAAGAAGATCCACACTTGAAAAAGAAACGAAACTTGAAGAAAAACTTGCAAAAGGTGAAGAATCCTGATGTTACCAGAAGAGCTGTGAAGAGCTCGCTGAACGGACGAATCTGGGGAAAAGACTTGATGAAGAAAGAAGTCCCTGAAGATCTCAGTAATGTTGTTGTTGAAGAACGAGGAAACCTGGAGATTCGTGTTGAAGAACGCTGACGAATGTTCTTCAACATTCTGGATGATGATCGCTGGAGGCTCCTGGAGATTCTTTGAATAGAGATCTCGCTATTGATGAACTGATGCAAGAGTATCTGGCAATCTTCTGGGGGGGTCGTTGATGATTCTGAGAAGTTTCGTTGAAAGTTCATTCTGGAAATGATGAACGTTTGAAGATTCTGGGAAATCTTGGGTGAAGAATGATGAACTCGTGACGGTGATTGAAGCTGATGATTGTGTTTCTTGTTGATGATGTTGATCAGAAAGGGAGAAGATGATTAGAGGATGATGATTGTGGATCGGAGAAATTGGAGGAAGATTGAAGAATTCTGGGTTTTTGGTGTCTCCGGCGGAATTGACGGTGGCCGGAAGTAGTTGTAGGGTCAGTTGCGGTGGCCTGAAGTTGTTGGGGCGGTGGTCATCGGACTTGCATGCCGGTCAGGGGAGTTTCCGGTGAGAGCTGAGGTGTGCTGGGAGGTGGACGCGTGGCGAGGTTAGTGGAGAGAGTCATGGCATGCGCTACACGTGGCGTGGAGAGGAGAAGGTGGGATGCTGCGTTGTCACGCATGCAGGGATTGTGGGTGGAGTCTCCTCTGATTACACGTGGCTTCAGCCTTTTATATGACCTGCAATTTCTGGACCTTGACTTGTGGGCTTTGCGTGAATTAACTGGATAAACGGCCCAGTTAAGGCTAATGAACATGGTTAATGGAATGCAATTAAAATGAATTGATTAAGAGAGATTATCTAAAACGAAAACTGAATCCTAATTATCTAATTACAGTTGAATTACCGTGGATGATGAAACTGAATGATTAATAAACTAAAATGATTAACCCTAATTAACTAAGACCTAATTAATCTAATTAAATCTGAAAACTATATCTAACTAATTAAATCTAGAAAATTCTATAAACAAAAATGAAACCAATTTAATTCTAGAAATAAAATCTATAATATCTATTAAAAAAAAACTATTATCCTATTTAACAGAAAGAAAATCTATATTAAATCTAAAAGAAAATAATACCTATTGATATCTATATTCTATAAAAACCATATTATAAAAGAAATATTTTCTATTAAACCCTAATATTCTAAAAAGAAAAAGCTATTTAAAATCTATTATATTCTAAAAATGATTAAAAAACTATTAAACCTATTAAAAATTCTATAAAGCTCTAAAAAAAGATTTAAACTATTAAAAAATGTTAAAAAATCTATTTAAATCCTAAAAAATCTAAAAAGCCTATTTAAAATCCACAAAAGGCTATAAATTCCTAAAAAATGCAGACAAATGCAAATAACCAACATAAAAGAGCGCAAGACCAGATCGAAGCAAACAGTAGACCCCGGGCATCAGAATATCCCCAATCACCATGCAAGCTGAAAATCACCGAGAAGCGCACAATTCCCCGAAAATAAAACCCTGATTATCTGGACTGGATCTGAAATATACGGTAAATGAAACCCAAGCTGTAACCCTGACATCCTCTGTCTGTGCACAAATGTCATGCATCTGATACGCGAATACAAATTGAACCATGAACGAGATAGGAGAACCGGTTGGTCAAATTTTGCCAAAAGTGCTTTTTCTTCTGAAAAATGGTTTTGCCAAACAAGGCCTTAACAACATTTCCCAAAATCCTCACAGCCACTAACGGATTGCTCAAAAGGTTCTGAATGCCAACAAATTAAACAAGCACGTCTTGGAAAAAACATAAGCAACCATATTCATCCAAAACTTCAGTCAAATCGTCAACGCAACAAATTAGGCGTAACAGTTCCTAAGAAATAACCACAAGACCGTGAGTTGCGCAACAACAGCAGCCAAGATTTCCTGAAAATTAGCCAAGCAAAACGGATCAAATAATATATTTGTGAAGATTGAGTCAAAGCTACTGAAACCACACAAATCCAGCAAAAAATCGTGGATCCAAGCCCACAACGTAATAACAATATAAGAAACATCATCACCATCAGCAAGGGGATCACAAGACGAAAAGGCGGACCCAAAACAAGAACAAAAGAACAACAACATTTACGAGTTCAACCGGAGAAGAAAAACGGCCAAACACATCGTGAAAGTCATTCGATCCACAATCAAAACGTAACAATCTCCGTGTAAAATCAAGATCCGCGAGCTCATCAACGGCGGAGAACCCGTTATTCGATCACCGACAAATCACCGAAAAGAAGCAAATCGCGGCCGGAACCCCACCTCAGAAGTTTACCTTCGTCATCGGCCGCCCAAGAACTAAGACGTTTGTTTTCACCGTCATCACCGTTCAACACGTCAAAATACACCGACAAATCGCTTCCAACCCATAGAGAAAGAGTGAGCAATTTGGGTCATTTTTCCATTGGATTTTTTGTTGTTGTGATTTTTCAGGTTTCATGAAGCCAAGGAGGAGAAAGAAAAACATGCATGTGAAAAAAAAAAGCTTCAAGAAATGCATCATGGCCGCCGCCTGCTTATGGGAAGAAGAAGGGAAATGGAAACCCTGTTAACACTCGTAACAGCAAGAAATACCCCCTTCCCCTTTATTATTTATTTTTTCTTTTTTTTGTTCTTTTTCATTATTATTAATGGTCTTATAATTATTTTAGAATTAGTAAAATATTATTATTTAATTTTCATAATCTAGTTAATTAGACTAATTAACACCACAGTTTCAACTCAAGAACCTTTTTCAAAATTAAAAACATGATTAAAAATTAAAATTTCAATTTTTTTTAAAAAAACTATTTTTTATAACTTAAAATTAAACTCATTTTTTAAAAAACCTAAAAATGCTAAAATAAAAATGATTAGCATTCCCGCTAATTGTCATCTGACACTTCTTGCACGTGGCTACTAATTTCCCGTTTTGCTGTATTTTCAATGTTTCGGTTGTAATTATGCGAGGCTATCGTCGCTTTTATTCCGTCATTATTTTTGCATTTTTCATGATTGTAACTTGTGCAAGTATATCGTCGCGGTGCATTACCTTTACTGTTTCGCACTTCCCTATATTTCAAATTCTACCATGTACTAATGTGTCATTTACATTTATTTACCGCTAAACCCCTCCGAAGGATTAGGTCTAGCAGTTTGACCGTCGAGTCAATAACCCTAACCTTTGAACATTTCCCTTTCCAAAACCCTAATCACATTAGGTTTCCCGCCGTGGAATACTTACCATTTTACCCTTTTTATTCAATTCAACTTTACAACCTAGAGAGTTTGAGTCGCCATACTCATATTTTTTAGGCGTCTCGCTGTGGACAGTTTTACCCTTTAATGATATGAAATTAATGATATGAAATCATTATTATGCAATAACTTTAATATGAAAGACCTCGGAGAAGCAAGCGTGATCCTGGGTATCAAGATCACGAGATCCGACCAAGGAATTTCTTTGGATCAATCTCACTATGTGGAGAAGATCTTAAAGAAATATAAATACTTTGATTGTAAATCTGCATGCACTCCGTATGATCCAAGTGTGAAACTGTTTAAAAACACTGGAGAAAGTGTCAAACAAGCAGACTATGCGAGCATCATTGGCAGTCTTAGGTATGCCACTGATTGTACTAGACCCGACATTCCATATGTCGTAGGATTGTTGTGCAGATTTACAAGTAGTTCGAGTAATGAACATTGGCAAGCTATTGAGCGAGTAATGAGATACCTTAAAAGGATTATGGACCTCGGCCTACACTATCAAAAATTTCCTGCTGTACTAGAAGGGTATAGTGATGCAGATTGGAACACCTTATCGGATGATTCCAAAGCTACTAGTGGTTATATATTTAGTATAGCCGGAGGAGCTGTATCTTGGAAATCAAAGAAACAGACCATTCTGGCACAGTTCACAATGGAGTCTGAAATGATAGCATTAGCTACAGCTAGTGAAGAAGAAAGTTGGTTAAGGTGCCTGCTAGCTGAGATTCCTCTATGGGAAAAACCTATACCAGCTGTGTTGATCCACTGCGATAGTACCGCAACTATTATGAAAGTTGAGAACCGTTATTATAATGGTAAAAGACGTCAAATTAGAAGAAAACATAGCACTGTTAGAGATTGTATCTCTAAAGGAGCTGTGAGAGTGGATCATGTACGCACTGATGAGAACTTAGCAGATCCTTTGACGAAAGGATTAGCTAGAGAGAAAGTCCATAATACTTCCAAAAAGATGGGACGAATGCCTATAAAGCAATTAGTTACTCATGATGGTAACCCGACCTAAATGACTGGAGATCCCAAGACTTAGGTTCAATGGGTAATAACAAGTTGTGAGTAATATGAAAATGATCATGCAAGTAAAGCATGAATCCTGAAGTAATGAGAGGATGAGATAATAGAAACTCTTAATGAGATCTATACTCTGTATGAGGGAGTACCTAGGCTACAGGAGTACTCTTGATAGATTCACCTATGTGACTGTGGAACTGAGGTCGGTTCCTATGAAATTTCGAGGCAGAATTCCTAGAGCATTCACTAAACCGGGATACACGTGCAGGGCCACTAAAGCACGGGCTACAAGAATACACCTTACAGAAAGGTTGTGTGCGGGTCTGATGTCCGAGATAGAGTTCAAGACAATGGTGTCACTCTTGTTGAATCAGAATCCTACTCGCTACGCTAAGGTTCAAGTCATAGAAACCTTTGCTTATTATGCTCAACCTTCGAAACGTCTGACATACTTCAAAAATCTCTTTTAAATTCAAGTGGGGGAATGTTGGAACTTTAATTGATTAGAGTGGGAATTGGAAACATTTGTTGACAATTAATGACCAATAAATGAATACAAGTAAGAACTAATATAGAAGTGAATTTGAAAAGATTCATTTTTAGTCCCACATTGAAGGGAATGAAAATTAAGATTCATTTTAGTCCCACATTGAAGGGAATGGAAATTAAGATTCATTTTAGTCCCACATTGAAGGGAATGAAAATTAAGATTCAATTTAGTCCCACATTGAAGGGAATGGAAATTAAGCCTTACTAGCTGCCTATAAATACAGGGTAGAAATTCAGTAGTGAGCACATCGGATTTCACAAATTCACACGAATTTTGATTTCCTTCTTCTCTCCCTTTATTCTCTTCATCTTACAATTTTTTCTTTTCTTGACTGGTTATTTGCGCCAGATACTAATTTAGAAAGGTGTATTTCTAGAGCGATTTATCAGTTTGCAACTGATAATCGTAAGTTTAAGAACTGACTATTTTATCCTGGAGGCGTCGTCGTAAATCGACTGCTTTGCATAATTTGACAGTACGACGAAACGTCTAAAAGAAAGCGACCTAGTACGCGACTCGTCCCGATAATTTCCTTGTGCCAAATTCAATTTTTTAAATCCGAAAACAACAAAATATATATATATATATATATATATATATATATATATATATATATATATATATATATATATATATATATATATATATATATATATATATATATATATATATATATATATATATATATATATATATATATATATATATATATATATATATATATATATATATATATATGAGAAATTTGTATTTACTCTAGAAAATTTTACAGAATGTTATTTTCGATTGGTTATTAGAGAACAACTATGATATTTTTCTTATATTTTTAAAATTTCATATTATATTGATGACTATATTTATTTATTTATTTATTTATTTATTTATTTTTGTTTTTCACCAACATATTTATCTCTGATAAAATTATTTAAAGAGTTGAATTGATTTTTTTATTTTAAATATATTAAATTTTAGTTTTTGTTATTTTTAAATTTTCATTCAAAATCTAATATCTATAAATTTTAGTTGAATATATTTTTTTATCCTTTTAATCAAGTTTAGTCTTTGGTTTTATGAAAATCTATGTTGTTCCTTTTAAGTGACTTTTTTTTTTTTTTATAATATGTCATTAATAAAATTATAAAATATTAATAATGTAACTATTTAATCTTTAATCTTTATTAGTTTATAATTAAATATTTAAATTATTGAGTTAATAATATTTTAAAGTCTTAAAGTTGACAAGTCATTTAAAAAAAACTCTTGCAACTTGAACTTTTATAAATAAATAAAAAATTAAAATGGATAACAAAAAATTTAGAAATATTAACATTCAAAAAGTAGATTCCTAAAAGATTAAAATTAAAAATTGTTATATTTATAAGCATAATCCAATCATTTTTTTAAAGTATTTTAGTGACTATAATTTTTATCATTTAATGTCAATAAGCAAAATATTGTCAATTTGAAATCGCTGGTTCAAATACATTGATGTCCCACTTAATAATTGAGTTGGTTTAATGAGACATATTAAAATTTATAGTTGATTTATTGAGACATATTAAAATTTATAGTGAAGACCCATTTTAGTCTCTCACAAAATATGCAGAGTCTAGATTAATCATGAGAAAAAAATATTTATTTACTCTCTTATAAAATTTAACTGAATCATGTTAGTTCATCTATTAATATTTTTTTAAAATTGTTTTTTCCTACCTTTAAAGTGTGATTAAATTGCCCATGTGTATTACTTATGTCATATGTATTATTTACAAAAGTAAGAAACCATCACAAACCACCCAGTAACATAATTAAACCTTCATAAAAGATCATTAACAACTAAAACAATAACAACACCTAATACATAAGAATATTTAATATAAAAAAATCACAATCACTCACTCATAAGTCTGATAATAAACCAAGCAAAACAAAAAAACATCATGGTATCGCAATAATTTATCTTCAATCCTTCCACAAATAATTGCAAATCAACGGTTGTAGCCGTTTCTTGTTTTCTGTTTTCCAAATCGCTCTTCTCCTTTTTATCCCTCTTTCTCATCATCCTTTCTATCCTCTTTTTCAAGGTCAATTAAAGAATCCACCGTCCTCAACTCCAAAACACTAACTCCATTACAAGCAACAAGATCTGAGAATTTGGAATCAATAGTGAATGGTCTGAAAGCAACAATACTACCATTAATAAAAGCTTTAGAATTTAAGCCGAAAAGACTACGAGTGTCATCATTATTGTCGGAATGGTTTATGTTTTATCGAGAAAGAGAGTTCTTTTTAGAAAGGTGTAATTATGCTACTGGAGTGATTTGGGATGGTCTTTTATTTTTGTAAATAATACATATGACATAAATAACACACATGACAGTCCAATCACCGTTTAAAAAAAAAAAAAAAAACTAATTTAAAAAAGATATTAACAAAGGAGGTAACATGCGCCAATTAAATTTTTTAAAAGATTAAATATAATGTTTTTCTTATGTGATTAAACTGGACGCTGCATTCTGTGAGCGACTAAAATGAGTTTTTATTCTAAATTTTATTTAAATTAAAATTAAAATAAAAGTAATTTACATTTGTCACAAAATCTCATAATCTAAGATAAGGTAAAAGGATAAGAAAATCTAAAATGTGAAAGTAAACATAAAAAAACCATACAAAGTACTAGAATTAGAAAAAAACAATGTCTTGATATCAATAACAAGAAGAGGATGCAATATTGCTATAGTACAATAGTAGTATAGTTGAAGAGAAACCTTTCATTCTTAACTCTCTTCAAAAACAGTAATGGAACTACACTGATAGGTATGGCTACTACTACACGTGTTCCTTTTGTTTCCGCTACCACACATTTTCCCAACCAATGCCATAAATACTCCCTAGTGGCAAAGTCAATTCCTTTACCAGTTTCTTCTTCCTCATTAACCCTATCTTCTTCTTCTTATTCTACTTCATCTCTTTCACTTTCAACATTAAGGACTCTAAAGGGTGTGAAGAGAGTTGGAATTAGAACAAGTCCTGTTGTTGCCATGGCTCAATCTTCAAAGACTACTGTGCTTGTTACTGGTGCTGGTGGTCGCACAGGTTAGATCTTTTAATGTTTTGCTTTCAGGGGTTTTGTTCAAATTCTTTTCTTTTGCTGTTGAAATGTATGAAACTGTGGAATTTAAATCTAGGGTTTGTGGATTTCATAGTGTGGAATATGTAGGGTTTTTAAGAGTTCTTGAGATGGTTTAATTGGTGTTATGTTTCAGGACAACTGGTTTATAAGTTATTGAAAGAGAGGTCGGACCAATATGTGGCTAGAGGGTTAGTTAGAACAGAAGAAAGCAAGCAGAAGATTGGTGCTGCAGATGATGTTTTTGTTGGTGATATTAGAGATGTTGAAACTCTTGTTCCTGCAATTCAAGGTATAGATGCTCTCATTATCCTTACAAGTGGAGTACCATTGATGAAACCTGGATTTGATCCAACACAAGGAAATAGACCAGAGTTTTATTTTGATGATGGTGCATACCCGGAACAGGTACTATTAGGCTTTGTTTGGATAAACATGTTAATTAATAGCTTATATACACACCTTTGGGTTTGTTGAGTTATGTGTTGTTTTATTGTGCCTGCCCGTTGCTTCTTCGGGCCCTTTCATAACACCTTTGGGTTTATTGAGTTATGCGTTGTTCCCTTTTAAGACCCAATCGGGATTTCCCAGTCCAAGTTTTAAACTGTTTTCATAAATTATTCTAGAGAGCTTATAGACGTAAGCTGAAAACTGTTGATGAACATGTCATAAGCTGTTTCCATAAGCTCTTTGATATAGTCTCACAAGTGCTTATGTTAGCTGATAAACTAAAATAAGTCAATCCAAACATGTTTACATTTTCAATATGCTATGCTTAACTTGACAACTTTATCCTCTTTATTGACATTTTAGTAATTTTTGTATATCAGGTTGACTGGATTGGGCAGAAAAATCAAATCGATGCTGGTGAGAATTCATTTTTTCTCAATTAATCATAGATTATGATGTAAACTTATACATGTTTCTTGTATTGAAATTTTGAAATTATTTTTATTCTACATGAACAGCTAAAGCTGCAGGAGTAAAGCAGATTGTGTTAGTAGGATCTATGGGTGGAACAGACCTTAATAATCCTTTGAACAGCTTGGGTAATGGGAACATATTGGTATGTAATGTTTCCTTCATCATCATTCTGGCCTAATTTTTATAAAATAAACGCAAGTTTTGTAAAGAACGATGTTTTCGTATTGGTTGCAGGTTTGGAAAAGAAAGGCTGAACAATATCTGGCCGATTCTGGTATTCCATATACGATTATAAGGTGCACCAATCTCTATCTAATATCTATGATTACCATATGATTTTTACTCCCTAAAATGCTTCAATAACTTAGTCTTTGTCTGAGCCAGGGCTGGTGGCTTGCAAGACAAAGAAGGTGGTATCCGAGAACTCCTCGTAGGGAAGGATGACGAGCTTCTAAAGACTGAAACCAGAACTATAACTAGACCTGATGTTGCAGAAGTCTGCCTTCAGGTAACTTTTTTCACTATCTGTGGGAAACAAATAAGCTCTCAAGAATTCAAACTGCGATTCTGCTCGCCAGTGTGGTTACGCTGTGAGCCTTATATTGCCGAAAATCTGACCATTTCTTTAAAACAGGCACTAAATTTTGAGGAGGCTCAATTTAAGGCATTTGACTTGGCATCTAAGCCTGAGGGAAAAGGTTCACCAACAAAGGACTTTAAGGCTTTGTTTTCTCAGATCACTACTCGTTTTTGAATTCGAATATCGATGATATTATCTTAAAATCCTTCTAATTTACATTCTGGATTGAACAATGAATCTATTTACTATATCTAAATCAAATTCACATTGTGTTTTGGCAATTTAGAAAATGTCTGTTTCTTAAGCAAATTATAGACTTCCTCAGTTATGTAATCTTTGAGAAAAACTCATGTCTACTTATCAATTCATTATCTTCATATTTCCTTCCTAGTATATTTCCATATGTTTGTCATTGCATATGATTGAAGACTATGTTCATGAGACAAAAAACTTATACACAAATTTCAAGTCACGTGTTAAAGTGTAAATTAGATTTTGATTTAATTAGCTTTAGTTTAGTCTCTTAGGAAATTAGTTATTATGTTAGAGTAAATTGCTCTAATTCAATTAGTTATCAACTCATGCTTTGTGCAAGTTAAAAAGCATTCTTTCTTTCTCAGTATTTCCTTCCGTTTCTCTTTCTTCGTCCCTCTCTCTCTTTTCTCTGCACTACCCAGAAAACCCCTCACACGTAATCTTTCCTTTTCTTTCAACAATCACCACCATCAATAAAACTACAACACCACGTACATCTCCACACTGATCAACATCACTCTCTAGACCAATCACTATTAACAATTTCATTCTCAATCAAAACCCTAACATTCATCCTAACAATCAATCTTATATGCTAGTTCATTTTTCATGCATCCTTCTGATAATCTCAGACATGCAATAGTTTATCTATCCCTAAACAGCAACGACTATCCCTCTTGGTTAAGATCAATCAAAGTGGCACTTAGATTGAAGAACAAATTAAGATTCAACGATGGAACCTTAATTCGCCCAACACTCTCTGATCAAACAACCATGACAAATTAAGATTCAACCATGAAACCTTAATTCGCCCAACAATCTCTGATCAAACAACCATGGTGTGGGATCACTCTAGTAACATGGTCATGACATGAATTACAAACTCCATAGATGTTGATACCGCTGAAAGTGTTCTTTAGATGAAGTCAACTCAAGAAATTTGGCAAGATTTAAAAGATCGTTACCATCAAGCAAATATCTTTTGTATATCTAATTTGCAAGAAGAATTATACTCTTTGAAGCAAGGGGATCGGTCCATCACATAATTTTTCACTAGACTAAAAAAGATGTGGTAAAAACTAAAAATGAGTGAACTTGTGTTGCCTCCCAACATGTAATTGTGTTGTTTAATGTTCTTTCCTTCTTCCAACAATAAGAAATTATCGCAACAATGACCATGTCATTTGTTTTCTTAAAGGGATTAACGAATAATTCGGTCTCGTTCAATCTCAAATTATGCTAGTGCAACTGCTTCTACACATCAACAAGGTTTTCTTGATACTTATTCAACATGAGTGCCAACATCCAACCTTAACTAATGAAGATAAACTCATTGCTCAACTCACAAAACCTCATCACAAAGTTTGTTCTCCAAATTCTTCTGCAAAGTCCCTTACTAAAGGTTGTGGAAGAGGGATTAAGATATGCTGCTATTGTTAAAAGTCTGGCCACACAATCGAAGTTAACTTCAAGAAGCATGATCTCCCTCTATATCTCAAAAAGATGAACCTGACCCAAACTTCTACCGATGAGACATTTCTCAAGACACTACATAAGAACAACTTAAAGATTCCTCCTCCACCAATGTATTAATCAACTAGAGTATCTCACATGGATGACACATAGGAAAACAACAAGAAGAATCCTAAGACACCTAAATGGAACAATCAATCATGATATTTTTTCCTAGTAGAAAAGGTAATGATGATGTAGTGATCACATGTTATTCAAACTCAAATTGGCGTGGAGACATATCTGATAGTAGAAGTACAACTGACTACTTCTTCAAGGTTTTTAGTCCACCAATATCATGGTGTTTTAGGAAACAACCAGTTGTTGCACTATCTTCATGTGAAGCAGAATATATTATAGGGTCTTATGCGACATACCAAGCAATTTGGATTTAATAAGTGTTGAAGGAGTTAAAAGTTCCAGTCAGAAAACCACTTGTTCTATAGTTAGATAACAGGTCAACTATCAATTTGGCAAAGAATGTGGTTCTTCATGGTATGAGGAAGCACATAGAATCTAGATTCCATTGCTTGAGGGAGCAGGTGAATCAAGGAATCTTGAAATAAGACATTACTCAAGTGAATCTCAGCTGACAAATATCTTCACTGAGGGGATGAAAATCGAAATATATTCTCTTATGAAAAAGCTAAGAGTTGTTCAACTCCAATAGTTGACATGTTTTACTTAGTTTAAATGGTTATTGTATTTATTATGTTGGATTATAGGGATCATATTGTGAGATAATCCAATATTATGGTATAGAAGTTATAGTTAGTTAGAAGGTTGGTGTATAGTGAAGTTACTTAGTTACTTCCTACTCAAGTGTAGGGTTATATTTGTAAAAGGCCTAACAAAGGCGAAAGGGTTGTAGCCCTTGGAGAGGTCGAGGGTCATATGTAACCCTTAAGGGGAATCACATCAACCTCAAGTATCTCTCGCATGCCCAGTTATAAGAAACGTGGGGTAACACGTTTCTTAGGAAGAGAGGAATCAAGGACAATAGTTGATCCACGTCTTCTTGAGATGTAAGGATTCAACGGTCAACTACTTTGACTAAGTGGACGGTTATCGTTCCTAAGAAAAACCTAGGCCCAAGGACCTTTATAAATAATGTTCTCCTAACGAGAGAATGACATATCATAACTTAACCACATTATGCATATCACAAAGCCTCTCACCTCATATGAGCTGACCTCTTATAAACACCACAAATATTGTAAAACCACCATAAAAGGTCTCTCGTTATCGTAGGTGTATCTTAAATATTATAAACCTACTAAGGCTTCTAAGTATCCCCTACCCTTGTAGGGATACCACGCACATGTCGCAGCGCGAAAAAATACCCAAGCGTACGAACGCTCGAAATACAACAAACTCACCATCAAAGTTTTTTTAAAGGGGAAACGTTGATAAAACCCTAAAAGAACAAAAATATGGTCATCGAAACCAAATTGAAGTTCAGGAGTCGATTATGCATGGGGAAGATATTAGAACCCCACATAATCGTTGTACTCAACGGGAACCGTTGAATCAACTTTGCAAATAAGAGTGTTAACGTAATGTGTTTATGTTTTCTTCTTATTATTGTGGGATACTTACATGAAATGAAGAGGACTAAAAATAATTTTTTTTATTAGGGTGTTTGAATAGATGTTGAATCTCACTCATACGTATTCCAAAGTGCGATATAGAACTCAAAGCTATGTAATTCTTTGCGAAAACACATATTTTTTTTATTATGGTGTTTGACAAGATTGTGAATCTTGCTCCTACGTATCCCCAAGTACGATGGGGAGCTCAAAGCTACAAAGTTCTTTGTAGCAAATGGTTGTGTGTTGGTTTATTTTAGCAAACGATCTTTAGGTCGCATTCGAGTAGTTAAACGTTGCTTGTTCGTCGCGCACATACGAAATGAGGTATTTGTTTGTATTGCATCGAATGGAGAAAATATTATTCGTTTGTGAAAACGTTTTTTAGTCACCCTTGGGCGAAAAATGTGCATTTGATTTGTTGAAATTGTTTTCAGACAGAAGAAGAATGCTCGGTTGGTGCAGGGCACGCGCCTCTAATCTGAATATTCGAGGATCAAAAGAGCATGTACTCAATTGTCCTTTTTAATCCAATTATTTACAAAAAATCATTTGAGAAAGACGAATAATCGGTTGGAACGAAACATACGCCTCAGATCTAATTATTCAGGGATTAAAAGAGTGTGAACCCAATTGACCTTTTTGATCCAATTTTAATTACATATTATTTTGGCAGGAGATGAA
Source organism: Lathyrus sativus (assembly GCA_963859935.3). Lineage (NCBI taxonomy): Eukaryota > Viridiplantae > Streptophyta > Magnoliopsida > Fabales > Fabaceae > Lathyrus > Lathyrus sativus. Next base: position 25,277 of record CAWUDS030002696.1, on the reverse strand, counting down.
TAATCGGTTGGAATGAGGCATACACACCGGGTCCGATCATTTGGGGATCAGAAGAGTGTGCACCCAATTGTCCTTTTTTATCCGATTTTAGTTATGAAAAAGTTTGAAGACGAAACTTAAAAGTATTTGATTTAATTGAAAATAATTTGTTTTTGTTGTGAAAATGGGTTGAGTTATATTTTGAAAATGGTTTTATTTGATTGTGAGAATTAAGTTATTTAATTGTGAAAAATAGTTTGATTTTGATGAAAGATGAATAATCGGTTGGAACAAGGCGTATGCCTCAGCTCCGATTATTCGAGGATCAAAAGAATGTGCATCCCATTGTTATTTTTAATCTGATTTTTATTTGAGAAAAAAAGTTTAATTCAAGTTATGAAGATAATTTAATTTTTAATTTGAAAATAACACTAACTTTTATTGAAAACAAGATGGATATTTAAGTGAAAAATAGTTTTGATTCTATCTTGTTTTTTTCATAATTAATTAGTTAATGAATAGAGAAAAAAAGAAAAAAAAACAAAATAATAACATAAATGATGAAATAATAACAAAATACAAGTGGGTGTGCTAGTTAGAATGGACTTATTAAGTAAAAGAGAGGCACACGAGCTTAAGTTGGGCCTAAGAGTGGCACAATGTCCAATTGTCCACAATGTGTGGGGGAAAAAAGAAATCAGAGTGGGTTTTGACTAGCAAAAAAGTCAATACTCATGTTGCCAAGGCCCAATGGTTAAAACAAAATAAAAAAACAAAGAAAATAAAACATGGATCAATCAGGACCATTTGACTGAGATCAAATTACTCTGATCTCATCTCTAAGATCTCTTGATGGATTGAATTAGGGCCATATGATTAAATCTAATGGCTTAGGTTTAGAGACTATGGTGGGGACTCCTGTACCGGAGCCTCTTGAGTCCATGATCAAATGGCTTAGGTGAGGCCACATGGCTCTCCATAATCACATCAGAAACGCACAAAAATGATGGAGGTCCAACATATCTTCTCATTTGAACCAATATTTCTCTTTCCTCACTCAGGGTCTCTCTCGCCTCTCTCCGTTCATCATCATGTTCATCGTTCTTCATGAACATGAACATCCAGAAAATTAAACATGTAACACCCCCCTTCTATACCCTCAAATAATCCAAAAATCAATTAGTCATATATTAAAAATTTCATCAGAGTATAATTATAAACATGGTACAAAAGGGTCGAGTCACATTACACATGAAATTAAAACATACAACACCTGCTCAACAAAAGATATGCAACAGTGGGGTAACTTTGCAACAGAGGAACTTAGTCCTTACACCCACATCTCAACTGATTTAGAATAAAAGCAGAAAATCTAAACATTGAATAACATCAAACATATATACATATATACATCATCCAGAATTATTCAACAACATAAGTCATGTTTTCATAAACATTCGCCAACCAGATACATATACAAATGTATCACAAAAGAATCATAAACAACCTAGCTACCCGGTGCTACATATCAGAGCCGACCGACCAAAAGAATGAAGACACGCTTCACAAAAAGACCTCCAGCATACCTACTCTGCAATGCCTCATAGAGCACCATAAAACAGCAGAAGGGTGAGAAATATTATCATAACAACAATGCATATAATTATATATATCATAGCATAAAATACACATATTCTACATTCTCACCGCCATTCATCACAACACACTCATATACATCACAATGTGTGTATATATATATATATATATATATATATATATATATATATATATATATATATATATATATATATATCCAAGCATATTCATCATGCATATTTCCACAATTCCATCATTCCACATAAACATACACAATTATATTCATTCACCAATGCACCATTATAAAGATGATAAATGCAAATCATAGAGACCGACTCACGACTCTATGCAAATGCAATGCGGTACCGACTTAATCATCTCAAGTTCACTCAGGAACTTATTGGAACCATCGCTCACACCCTACATGGGCACACGATGTTCACCCATTGCTCACACCTCACATAGGCCCACAATGTTTATGGATTGCTCACACCTCACATAGACACACAATCCGATTGCTCACACCTCACATAGGCACATAATCGTTTGTAATCATCGCTCACACCTCACATAGGCACAAGATGTTACAACGGATTCTCATTAGAATCCCACAACACAAGAATGCACATCATTATGCTTCACATGCAAAATGACTCATGACACTCTTGAAATGCATACTTATTCACAATATATATTCATGCATTCATCTCATTCTATCACATACAGTTGATATACACATTCACATCAATTACGTCAAACGACAATGAGCATCACTTTACCACCTAAACGGAAAAGAACTCTATCACAATCATCATGCATTTACATTTAATTCAAACAATGCATATATTTTCCAAAAGGCCACAATTCACAATAATTCCACAATCTAGGATTCACGCCATACGGCTACCCACATCATATCATACAATAGCACACAAGCTACACATTCGGGGTAAGGTTAATCACATCTGAGTCGAAGAATCGATATTGGATGGAATACAAAGAAAATGTTGTGCTGTCATACTCGCTAGCATGCTCGCTAAGCGAGCTGAATGGCGAGCCCTTCGCTACTCCACTCGCTCCAGCGAGTTTGGATCATTTTGGTTCTGTCTAAGTCTGGGAGTGTTCGCTGGCAGCTCGCTGGGTACTCGCTTAGCGAACCCTTCACTACCTCACTCGCCAGTGATTCGCCTAGCAAATGCTTCGCTACACAAACCCCCAACAATCCAAAAATGTCATAAAGTCACAAAATCACTCGATTTTATTCAAACAAGTTCCAACAGTCTCGGCCTAACATTCCTCGACTAAACTACGCAATTTATTCTGAATTCTAACCGTGAAAACATCGGTTTCTATCGATTTAATCCAATTCGACCTAAAATGGAAAATGTAGAAAAACAACCCAAACAATCCAAACAACACATACATAATGATACACGTTGATGAGATAATAAGATTTCACACCCTTACCCGATTAAATCGATTCCTAGAAGTTGTTTTGAAGATCTACAAGTTTTTCCTCTTTTTCTTCTCTTTTCTCTTCTTCCTCTTTCTTTCTCTCCTTTTTCTTCTTTTCCTTTCTTTTCTCTCCTCTTTCTCTCTTATAACTTTCTATTCTAATTCTTTCTATTACTTTTTCTCTCAAAATATCTAACTTAACATTAATTAAGAAATATCTAAAATACCCTCCAACCTAATTTTCCCGAAACTCTCAAAGATGATAAAATAACACAATATGCAAACATAACATATTAACACACCAATTTCACGAATAACATAATAATCACCCACATAAAATAAAAGACTCAACAAAAATGGGAAATCAGAATCGGGGCGTTACAACTCTCCCCCACTTTAAAAAATTTCGTCCTCAAAAATCTTACCTGATTCAAACAACTCCGGATACGACTCTCGCATCCCACTCTCTAATTCCCAAGTCATATTGCCTTCCGAAGCGCCTCCCCACGCTACCTTCACAAGCGCAATATCCTTGAAACTCAAGATCTTTCCTTCTTTTGTCATGATAGCTCATTTGTCTACTTTGAGAAACTCTCATCTTTTCCCGAATAAACTTCACTTTCTCTGTCGTTTGTTGTATCATCTCTGGTCCAACTATCGACCTCTCACCAGTTTCATGCCAACACAAAGGTGTTCGACATCTCCGACCATACAAATCCTCAAATGGTGCCATACCTATACTTGAATGAAAACTGTTATTGTAGGTGAACTCAATTAACGCCAAATAACTATCCCAAGCACCACCTTGCTCGAGTACACAAGCACGCAATAAATCCTCTAACGATTGAATTGTCCTCTCGGTTTGACCATCCGTTTGCGGATGATAAGCCGAACTCAATCTTAGCTTAGAACCCAAAGCTTTTTGTAAACTCTCCCAAAACTTCGATGTAAATCTAGGATCTCTATCTGATACAATACTCTTAGGAACTCCATGTAACTTCACAACTACACAAACATAAATCTCGGCTAACTTCTCCAAAGGATAACTAATATCAATTGGAATGAAGTGAGCAGATTTAGTAATCCTATCCACGATTACCCAAATAGCATTATGACCTATTTGCGTATTCGGCAATCCCGTAACAAAATCCATCGATATACTATCCCATTTCCACTCCGGAATGTCCAACGGTTGCATCAATCCACTAGGCTTTTAATGTTCCACCTTAGACTTTTGACAAGTTAAGCATGAATACACAAATTGAGCTACATCCCTCTTTAATCCGAACCACCAAAAGATTTTCTTCAAATCTTGATACATTTTATTCGCTCCCGGATGAATACTTAAGTTACTTCGGTGTCCTTCTTCCAATATCATCTTTTTCAACTCCGCATCATCGGGAATACAAACACGACCACGAAATCTCAAAACTCCAAAATTATCAACCTTGAAATCCTCATTCTCATTCATCATCAAATCAACGAACTTCAAATCCAACTTTTTCTTTTCACATACGGTTGCAAGAAAATCATTCGTAACATGTAGCATACCAAGTCTCACACTGCTCGGCGTCATTCCACAAACTAAACTCAAGTCTCTAAAATTCTCCAAAAGTTCCCATTCTCTCATCATCAATGCAGACATATGTAACAACTTCCGACTCAAGGCATTGGCAACCACGTTTTCCTTACCCGGATGGTAATTCAAACTAAAATCATAATCCTTCAAAAGTTCTAACCACCTTCTTTGTCTCATGTTCAATTCTTTTTTATCAAATAAATATTTCAAACTCTTGTGATCACTAAAAACTTCAAATCTTGCACCATAAAGATAGTGCCTCCAAATTTTCAAAACAAACACCACGACCGCTAACTCCAAGTCATGTGTAGGATAATTCTTTTCATGCACTCTCAATTGTCTTGAAGCATAAGCCACAACTTTTCCATCTTGCATCAAAACACCACCTAAACCCGTCAAAGAAGCATAAGCCACAATAAACCACAAAAGGTTTTGTCGGATTTGGAAAAATCAAGATCGGCGCCGTTGTCAACCTTCTTTTTAGCTCAATGAAACTCTTTTCACAATTGATATCCCAAATGAAAGCCTTTCCTTTACAAGTCAATTGCGTTAATGGAAGTGCCAACTTCGAAAATCCCTCAATAAACCTCCGATAATAACCCACCAAGCCCAAAAAGCTTCGAATCTCCGTAACCGATCTAGGAGCCTCCCATTGCATCACCGCATCAATCTTGGACGGATCAACACTAATACCACTACCAAAAATAACATGCCCAAGGAAACTTACTTCCGACAACCAAAATTCACATTTCGACAACTTAGCATACAATTGCTTCTCTTTCAAAATTTGTAACACAATCCTCAAATGCTCTTCATGCTCCTCTTGAGACTTAGAGTAAATCAAAATATCGTCGATCAACACAACCACAAAATGATCTAGTTGTTCATGAAAAATACGATTCATGTATTCCATAAACACACCCGGCGCATTAGAAACCCCGAATGGCATCACGGAATATTCGTAATGGCCATACCGTGTCCTAAATGCTGTCTTTTGAATATCCTCTCCTTTCACACGAATCTGGTGATATCCTGATCTCAAATCAATCTTGCTAAAAACACACGCACCAACCAATTGGTCCATCAAATCGTCGATCCTTGGAAGCGGATACTTGTTCTTAATTGTCACCTTGTTCAATTGCCGATAATCAACGCATAACCGCATACTCCCATCCTTCTTCTTTACCAACAATACCGAAGCACCCCAAGGAGAAACACTTGGCCTTACAAATCTCTTGTCCAACAAGTCATTCAACTGCTTCTTCAATTCTACCAACTCTGATGCCGACATACGATACGGTGCCATCGAAACTGGTCTAGTACCCGGAACTAGATCAATAGAAAACTCAACTTCTCTTTCCAGCAGTACATCCGTAATATCCTCTGGAAACACTTCTGGAAAATCACACACCACAGGGAACACATCAAGCTCAACTTTACTCTCCACCGACAATGATGCAAACAAACCGAACAATTAAGCGTCGTCCGCTAAAAGTTTCTTCAACTCTTTAGTGGATAGGAAACTCTCATCTTCATCATCTTCCAAAGAAGGAAACCTCACTAACTTGTGATAGCAATCTATATGAACTCTATTAAATTGTAACCAGTTCATACCCAAGATTACGTCCAATCCCTCCAATGGCAAATATACTAAATCCATAATGAAGTCTTTACCATACATGGTCAAAGGACAACTTACACACACCAAAGATGTAGTTACCGACCCCGAAGCGGGAGTCTCAATAACCATCTCACCACCCTAAGAAGTCATGAACAAATTCAAACGCTTAGCGCACTCATGAGAAATAAATGAATGAGTCGCTCCAGTATCAATAATAGCAACTAAAGGCGTACTATTAATAAAGCATGTACCTTTAATCAAACGATCTGCACTAGTAGTGTCTGACCCAGCTAATGCAAACACCTTTCTGCCCGCTTGAGCTTGTTTCGGCTTAGTACACTTAGTACTATTGTGACCCACTTCTCCACAATTATAGCACTTCACTATATTCCTTCTACGATCAGTAGTAGCATGCCCAAGGCCTCCGCAGTTAGAACATTTCACAACAGTCTTCCCACACTCAAATGATTTATGACCCAACTCACCACACTTGTAACACTTAACGGAACCGGAACCTCCTCCTCGAGATATCTTATTAAAGTTTCCCTTATGCTTGCCTTTATCCACGGGTGTCACATAAGGTCCACTTCTAGCTTGTTGCTTTCCCTTCCTCTCATTCAAACTTTTGTAATGTGTAGAACGAGCCTTGCTATCTTCCTCGAAGATTCTACAACATTCCGTCAAATCCGCAAACCTTCTTATCCTTTGATATCCCACAACTTGCTTAATCTCGGGACGCAAACCATTCTCATATTTAATACACTTTGAGAACTCAGCAGTAATTGCAACATAGTGAGGATGGAATTGAACCAACTCCATAAACTTAGCAGTATAGTCCACCACGGACATACTACCTTGTTTCAGTTCAAGGAATTCCATCTCCTTCCTCCCTTTTACACTTTCAGGGTAATACTTCCTCAAGAACTCAGTACGAAATAAATCCCAAGTTATCTCTTCATCATCCACCTCAAGAACTTGACGCATACCGACCCACCAATCGTCGGCTTCTTCCTTCAGCATGTGAGACCCAAGTCTCACCTTATTCCCCTCCGCACAACCCATGACTCTGAAGATCCTTTCAATCTCTTTCAACCAAATTTGGGCACCATCGGGATCAAATCTTCCTTTGAAGACCGGTGGTTGATTCTTCCTGAACTCGTCATTAGCATTCACGTTCGGTGCACCTTGCACTGTCCTGGCCATTGCTTCCAAAGCAGCAGCCATCGCATTGTCGTTTCGATAAGCCATAATCTGACCATTCCCAAAAATAACAGCAAGGTTAAACAACCGTTCAACCAACACAACAACAAGACAAACACAAATGACTCAACGTTGGCTCTGATACCACTTAATGTAACACCCCCTTCTATACCCCCAAATAATCCAAAAATCAATTAGTCATATATTAAAAATTTCATTAGAGTATAATTATAAACATGGTACAAAAGGGTCGAGTCACATTACGCATGAAATTAAAACATACAAAACCTGCTCAAAAAAAGATATGCAACAGTGGGGTAACTTTGCAACAGAGGAACTTAGTCCTCACACCCACATCTCAACTGATTTAGAATAAAAGCGGAAAATTTAAACATTGAATAACATCAAACATATATACATATATACATCATCCAGAATTATTCAACAACATAAGTCATGTTTTCATAAACATTCGCCAACCAGATACATATACAAATGTATCACAAAAGAATCATAAACAACCTAGCTACCCGATGCTACATATCAGAGCCGGCCAACAAAAAAAGAATGAAGACACGCTTCACAAAAAGACCTCCAGCATACCTACTCTGCAATGCCTCATAGAGCACCATAAAACAACAGAAGGGTGAGAAATATTATCATAACAACAATGCATATAATTATATATATCATAGCATAAAATACACGTATTCTGCATTCTCACCACCATTCATCATAACACACTCATATACATCACAATGTGTGTGTGTGTGTGTGTGTGTGTGTGTGTGTGTGTGTCTATATATATATATATATATATATATATATCCAAGCATATTCATCATGCATATTTCCATAATTCCATCATTCCACATATCATACACAATTATGTTCATTCACCAATGCACAATTATAAAGATGATAAATGCAAATCATAGAGACCGACTCACGACTCTATGCAAATGCAATACGGTATCGACTCAATCATCTCAAGTTCACTCAGGAACTTATTGGAACCATCGCTCACACCCCACATGGGCACACGATGTTCACCCATTGCTCACACCTCACATAGGCACACAATGTTTATGGATTGCTCACACCTCACATAGGCACACAATCCGATTGCTCACACCTCACATAGACACACAATCGTTTGTAATTATCGCTCACACCTCACATAGGCACACGATGTTACAACGGATTCTCATTAGAATCCCACAACACAAGAATACACATCATTATGCTTAACATGCAAAATGACTCATGACACTCTTGAAATGCATACTTATTCACAATATATATTCATGCATTCATCTCATTCTATCACATACAATTGATATACACATTCACATCAATTACGCCAAACGGAAATGAGCATCGCTTTACCACCTAAACGGCAACGAACTCTATCACAATCATCATGCATTTACATTTAATTCAAACAATGCATATATTTTCCAAAAGGCCACAATTCACAATAATTCCACAATCTAGGATTCACGCCATACGACTACCCACAACATATCATACAACAACACACAAGCTACACATTCGGGGTAAGGTTAATCACATCCGAGTCGAAGAATCGATATTGGATGGAATACAAAGAAAATGTTGTGCTCTCATACTCACTAGCATGCTCGCTAGGCGAGCAGAATGGCGAGCCCTTCGCTACTCCACTCGCTCCAGTGAGTTTGGGTCTTTTTGGTTCTGTCCAAGTCTGGGAGTGTTCACTGGCAGCTCGCTGGGTACTCGCTTAGCGAACCCTTCACTACCTCACTCGCCAGTGATTCGCCTAGCAAATGCTTCGCTACACAAACCCCCAACAATCCAAAAATGTCATAAAGTCACAAAATCACCCGATTTTATTCAAACAAGTTCCAACAGTCTCGGCCTAGAATTCCTCGACTAAACTACGTAATTTATTCCGAATTCTAACCGTGAAAACATCGGTTTCTATCGATTTAATCCAATTCGACCTAAAATGGAAAATGTAGAAAAACAACCCAAACAATCCAAACAACACATACATAATGATACACGTTGATGAGATAATAAGATTTCACACCCTTACCCGATTAAATCGATTCCTAGAAGCTGTTTTGAAGATCTACAAGCTTTTCCTCTTTTTCTTCTCTTTTCTCTTCTTCCTCTTTGTTTCTCTCCTTTTTCTTCTTTTCCTTTCTTTTCTCTCCTCTTTCTCTCTTATAACTTTCTATTCTAATTATTTCTATTACTTTTTCTCTCAAAATATCTAACTTAACATTAATTAAGAAATATCTAAAATACCCTCCAACCTAATTTCCCCGAAACTCTCAAAGACGATAAAATAACACAATATGCAAACATAACATATTAACACACCAATTTCACGAATAACATAATAATCACTCAAATAAAATAAAAGACTCAACAAAAATGGGAAATCAGAATCGGGGTGTTACAAAACACACAAAAATTCATATTACATATCGTTATAAACGGGTAGTTCAGGATGTTGTTGCAACATATTGATAATATTGTTGAAGGATCTTGCAATATTCGCATCCACTTCAATCAAAACTTTTGATGCAACACATTGGTGAACTATATATTCCATTCGTTCTCAAAGGATGGTGAACGATACTCGAGCTTGACAACTCTCATATTTTCTGGATATTGTAGGAGAGTATTTAGTTTGGATATCAGATCGCCGAGAGGTGTGTCATCAGTGACCCTAAATTGAAATGGCGGCTTTGCCCCATTGAAATACACAAATGCAAGGTGGGGATATGCATTCATTCTCTAATTGTGATGTGATTTGTAGAAAATATGGGATGAGAGATATTATATTTATACAAGTTTTGAGTCACTTTGGACCTTAGAAACTTTATCATGTCATCAAGGAACTTTTTGGAGATGCACCTTTAGATAAACCTTTTTTTTTTTTTTACGAAAAAGGGTGTTTACAAATATGCACATCTGTAAAATGCTATGTTGTATTTTTTTTTAATTTAGTGTGAAATGTATCTGGATATGCATATTCGAAATCACCCTGAACCAGAATCACTCTAAAAACTGTGTAAACAAAAACATAAAATGCAAACCATAAAGTTTGAAAACTGAAACAATCGACATTTACACCATCATCCCTAAATATATATTACTTATGTATTAAATCTTATTAAGATTACATCGTTGACGATAATACATTTAAAAAAAAAAGTATCGATTACAATCTAAAATGTACCAAAAGATGCATCATCGCATATATTTACTACTGGTTCCTCCTTCGACTTTTCCTTATTTAATTCTCTTTCAAGCTCGCTCAATTTGGCGAACTCTTCCATTCTTTCCAAAAATTGATGTGGTCAAGTTTCCTCCTCTTTTATGGAATGTGTCATCCATTCCAATGATGTACTTGGTATAGGACACCCCAGTTTCAAATAAATCTCAATAACATGTAGAGATTTTGAAAGCCATCCAATACACATGATGCGTCCAGATGGATCTTGATGTGGGTCATTCCGAAGGGAAAAGATGTCTTCAAGAAACCATATCTAGTCAAATCGATGCACACCCTATTATATGCATTTACTATAAGATGTCCCATTTCAAGGAAGCACGTCCATTTTGACCTCGTACGAGATCACTAATAGAAGGATTAAGAGCATCGTGAATTGCATCAAAATGTTCTTTTTTCCCGTATAGCAATGTGTATAATTCCCTATGAAACGTCAACTCTTTTAAAAGTTGTTGGCGGACAAGAAATTGATTCTTCCCTCCTTTACCAGGCAAGTCGGATACGACTCAATAACCACAATTATCATTACCTTTATCATTTACAATCCGCTTAATGTGTTTGTGCATAGAAAGCGATATTTCTTCAATGTAGATTACTTTTGCCATCGGCGGTGAAGGAGATGGTTTTCTAATGCGAGCACCCTTGTAAACACTTTTTTGAGATTTCAGAGTTGGAGAATTTGGGAAATTTGAATCAACATGTTCAAATAATGAAGGAGAGCATTTTGTTGAATTGTCATCTTGTGTCGGTTTGATCTTTTTAGGGGCACCTTTGTTTTTAAACGGTTCCGAATGAGGTTTCAAATCTATGGTTTCTAGATAAGCAATCTTCCTCAACTGCTTTTTGATTTGAAATTCATGGTGTCATCTTCTTTAGAAAATCTATCTTGTATTATTTCCCACTCGTTCATGATAGTCATACCTACTTTACTATACTTCATCACACCATCGTCATCAAACCAAAGCCTTTTCCAGTGACTGTAGACTTCATCCATACGTATTAGGGCATCAAACTTCATCTTTTTTAAAATGATACAAACACATGGAAAACCGCAAGTCTTCCTAGGTGTACATCCACACTTCTAACTATCTGAACCTATCTTCTCTCCTCACTTTGCTTCGTGAAAAATGGAATTCAATCTCGCCCAAGATACATTGCCAACCAAGTCTGAATAGAGAGTGTTGTCTTTGAATCAGTGTTCTAACACAGTAATGCTCCAACCAAACGTTGTTTGTATTTTATTATGTTGGTTTTGGAGCATTTGGTTTACGACATTCCACTATCTACAAAAATCACTCTTACTATCACCTAACCATTTATTTAGTGCCGAATGTGCATATTTGATTTTGTTAGTTTTTGTATCACTGAGGTGTCTAACCTGATCGGTCTAAACACAAAGAATCTTCTCCTTCACTTGGTCCAGAATATTACTCTCAACGTATTTCAGAAAATATGGATATCTGATACGCACACTCCTAAAATTCATTACAGAGGCAACATACAAGTTTTTCGTGGATGAGTTTAATATACCATTCCATGCATCCATTATGTTTTCCAATACCACACCTGGTTTGACCCTTTATCCGTATCCACCCTTAATTTGTTTGGTTCCTACCGCAGGTTTGAGACAACTTCTTACATTTTTTGTTGTGTGATATTAACAAAGTAATGCGATGGAAATACCTTTGCAATCGAATTCATCAGTGTGGTGTCTCGATCGATGACAATTACATTTGGCATGTTTTCTTAGTCCTTCAACAAAGTTTTGCACATTTCCAAGGCCCATGTAACATTGACCTCTTTTTTCGGATTCCAAAAATGAAAATCCCACTAAAAAAGTCTTCTCCGTAGAAGTAACACCAACAATTTCCAAAAGTGTAAGCCTATACTTGCTGATCTTATACATTGAATCAATAATGAGAACAGTGGAAAATATGTTGAACAACTTGATACTTTCGAGATGAGTCCAAAATATGTCACGGACAGTGACTTTATCCTCACAAGCTCTATACCTATAAACATAGTGGTTATCATCCAAAAGCTTCAAAAGTTGTTGCATTTCGAATCTAGGACCTCTTATCGCCATGTTGTTTAGATAACAAGCATTGTATACTTGCTTGATATTTGAAACACTTTCAAATCTTTTTCGTTTCAAATATGCAAATATGTTTTTCGGTGCCACCCTGATTAAAGACATGTCTGAAACAATTTCTTTCTCCTCTAGTTTAAGGTGACATACGATAACCAACTAGATTTGTTTGCAAATCATGATTATGTATACCAGAAATCACATTAAATTTCCATGTATCATTCACCTTACAGTATCCACGCAATTTAAACAGTCACATTTTCTCAATCAGGTGTCATCACGTTTCAACTTCTGAATCGGTGGAACATATGTACCAATTATCTCGCATCTCATGGTTGCAAATCATTGCCTTCTATTTGAAATATTATCAGACCTTTCGATTACAATGTGAAACCCCAATTTTATAGTCTTCATGTAGGCTCATTCAAGCACATGCTTACGAGCAATAAACAGTTGTTCATTTCTAAAATGTTGACCAACATCTACCTCAACAACAACCGGTTTAACATCATCATTCACTTCATCCGGTTTAACACTATCTTTCACTACATTCGATTTTACATTATTACTTACAATAGCTTTGAGAAACATATTTGGGCACACCATATCTAATACGAATCAAAACAAAAAAAAACGATTTAAAAAATTCATAGTAGTAGGAAAATCCAGATATGCACATCCGAAATATGACAGGGTAAATTCGGATATGCACATCCGGACTCAACGTTCATTTTTTGGCTCAAAGAGAAGATTAATGCAAGCAACATGGGATGAAATGAGTGAACTTTACCTTAACTTGCAGCTTCTTTTCCTTCCTTTGATGTGATAAAGCACAAGAATGATGATTTGGAGTTAAAAAATTGATTGAGAGTGAATTTTTTTTATAGGATTTTGGGTTATGGAGGTGATATGAAGTGTGGGGGAGATGATCTTGCAAGGTGGTGTTATATTCAATTTTTCACTTGATATTTTCAAAGATTCATTTTCAAAAATATCACTCAATGCTTAACTAAATCAGCTCAATGAAAAATCCCAAGTAAATGAGCTTTAGGGTTGTTTTCGGAGATGATTCTCTGAATCTATCTTAGAAAATTTCACAGATGCATCTCCAGATAAATTTTGGAAAAAAAAATAGAGTAACTGCTTGATTTACGAAAAATAAAATACTTTAAAGTGAATTCAAAGATACATCTCCGAAAACACTTTAGAACAAGTTTGGATTTCCAGTGGTATGGGGAAAAAATTCCCCTTTCTAATATTTTTTATATCATTCGATATGATTTAAATTGCGTCATTAGGATACACAAGTTAACATCAGGCCTCTGATATGACAATCATAGCAAATAAGTAAAGTCTGAAAAAATAAATTGATGCATTGTATTATCAATAATTAGAATAGCATTCATTTACTGGTTGGAAGCTTCTTCAAAGATCAAAAGATCATCCGAAAAAAGAAAAAAGAAAATCTCAGGGAATTATAAGCTTGAAAGTTCTGTTTGCAAAACTGTTCTTTGTTGCACTAATTGCTTGGCATCTTGTTTTCCAAGAAAAGTCACCATCTGTGTATTTTTCCTTCATAATAGACCTAGAAAAATCTGACAGTCCCCACTAAAGGGTATTGCTTTTATCCCATCAAATTCCAATCACTTGTTTGTTGACTGTATTTTGAAAAACTGTCACTTTCAATGTCTTATTCTTGTTTTCCACTACTATGATTGCAGCAAAGCGGTGTTTTCTGTCCACATGAAATCAAAGTAAATATGCATTTTCTGTTCATATTCCTCTTTTTTCTATTCTAATTATAGATAACTATCACAAAGATTGAGACAGAAACCTCAATGAGTGACATCAATGAAAAGATAGTAGTATTTTTTATTACATGTTAAAGATGTTAGTAACATTACATTGAATCATGTTCATTTGACAATCATCAATTTAGCTATCAAACTACAAATTGAGCATACACTATTAAACTATTTCAGATTAAAGTTAATTCAAAAAACATTGCACAACAATGACAAAAACCAGCATTGTTGACTATAACTGAGATATAGGGTCATGCAGTACCTGATTTCCTCATATGTCAAAAACTAATTCACAAAGCACTAGTAAGGTGTACTTGAATTGAACCGTCTTAGTCAAGCAGGTTTCCAACAAGAAAGCGCGTACACGATTCGCCCTTTCCAACCTTGCAATAACCACTTGCTATCTTCGTCGATGACAAAATCTTTGTGGTAGCTAGACCTTACTTTCTCTACTGCCCTTTCTACCGTGTTTTTGCCGAAAGTCTGTTGTGAAAACCCGGCTCGGAGAATACGAACTTGCCACTGCCTATATGTCTCTGGCCTCTCTACTCTCTCACAACCTTCACAAGCTATAACATTCAATGCTTCCTTCCCGAATATCTCTTTCTCAATTAGCATCCTTTCCCAATCTTCGCGAGGCACAATACTTTCGAGCATATCGAAAAGTGAAGAGAAGTGAAACAACGACTCTCTGAACCGAGTGACAAAGAAAGGCGCGTTAAAGGCTCCGTTCATAATGCCATGAATGAATATATCAGGCTTGATCCTCCTTATCAAGTTGAGGAATTTGTTCCTTGGACTGTCTACTACAACGGATTCATCCAGCAAGTTTTTACCGCGATAAAAACAGGTTACAACAAGGTATTCGTCTTTGTCGATCTTGAGTTCCTCGAGCTGAATGGTCTCCCACTTTTTCGCTATGGCATTATACTCAAATGGCACTTTAAAAGTTTCAGCATATGCTGCCAAGCGCGAACCGGTCTCTATAATTCTCTCTGCAGGCCTGAAACCGGGTTGTGGAAAGTCTATGCCAGTAATCCGAAGCTTTGGTGGTCCTCCCGATCGTAACGAAAGTCTTTGTATTAAGGTAGGCCAATGGAAACCATAGAGGATGCCAAAATCTACAATATGGACCCTCGATGAACTTGCCGCAGAGTTCATTATAGTAACATTTGAGACGAAACTAGTCATCTTTCGAAAAGGGCAAGCGGCAAGGTATAGATGATAAGCTTTCAGATAATTGACGGCAGATGTTCTTTTACTGATTAGTCCTTTATAAATTTGGCTTCCAGTACCAGCCAAACGTGCCTCAAGGCCATCGGCAAATATATGAGCCAACCGCTGATTTCCATCTCCGAAAGAGTTCGAGTGCTGCCTGATCTGTTTTAGCAATTCATGCGCACTTTTATGGTCGTCTGCTGCAACAGCCTGTGCACAAAGAACGAGCAGTGTTCTCAAATCAATCACTTCCTTTTTTCCGTTTTGTTTTTTACCTTTACCTCGTCCTTTTCCACTAGTACGAGCTTTCGATTTATTACTTGGCACCATATTGTTCTTAGTTTGCAATGCCTCGCGACGAGCCATAAAATGCTTCTTACCATCTCCTAAACTATGAAGCAAGATCGCATCGATTAGATTTGACCTCAACATAGGTTCTGAGTAAATCGCCGCTTGCTTGTTGCTTCTATTTTCTTCGACGTCTCCCTCATCATCATAATGATGCTTCCTTCCCTTCGAAAGAAAGGACTCTCTCTCACTCTTCTCCACCTTAACTGATAATTCATCTTTTGCCACTTCAGGCTCTTGTATCAAAAACTTAGCAACATCGAAGTTTTGAAAGAGGCCATTTCCACTAGGGAGAAACTTATTAGCCTCCTCAACCCCCTTTTGAAATTGCAAAATCGGTTGACTCCCGCTATTCTGATCAGAAACATGTAAAATACTATCCGGAGAATCCAAAAGCCCTTCCACCGTACTTTTTCCGCTATTTGTAGAGCTATAAGATGATTGTGAAACACTATTTCCTTGAAAATCTGGATGAGGAAATTGAACATCCCTCGAGTTTCCGCGCAAAGAATTGTTTGTAAATATGCAACTAAGATCACCATCATCAACACAAGTACCATAATTATCAAATAAGTTACTATCTCCAACACACTCATTTTGATTACAAAGACCCGTAAGTTGTCCTAATGGCGAAACCGAAACTGGGTACTTTTCGCCTATTACTTCATAGAATGACTTCTCAGCAATTTGAAGATCTAAAGAATCTTGAAGCATACATGTCTTATCTTCCATATCTTCTTCCATAAGGATGTTATTAATGTAACTTAAAACAGCATCAGAAAACTCACAGTCCTCAGGAGATGGTTCCTCGTGCGTCGAAACCGAGGTTATTGTCGAAGATGGTGTACAATCAGCTGCTACCAAATTGGAACCAAATTCAAATCTCTGATTCTGAAGAACAGGCAAAGATTGATTCCCAAACTGGATCTCATTTGTGGAACCACAAAACCCATTGAGATGTGGATCCATCATAATCTATTTTTTGCCAATTTTTTTACACATAAAAATTCAATCTTTAGTCCTAATCAGTCTTCAAATAAACGACCCTTTTCCTTCAAAATCAAAACAGAATCATCAAAATTCACCCTAAACCCTAATAACATAAATCATGAATTGGGATGCAATAAAAACATTAAAAAATTTTTGAAACTTTCAAAGATAGTACTAAAAAAAACTAAATTGTTACAGTTCAATAGATGAGAGTATTTCACCCAGAGATAAAGTTTGAAACATGAAGATCATTAAGTGGAAGAAAATCAAAGAAGCATAAGAAATAAAGTATTAATAAAAATGAAGAAGCAGATAACAAATTCTGATGATAATGAAAAAAAAAATTACATGAATAAAAACAGAAAGAAAAAAAAAGATGCATAATAGAGATAGAAGTAAGACAAGTTTGTTTGCTCACCTTTTCTTTAGAGAATAGACCCACCACTACACAGACAGCACTAGTTCCCAGAGGAAGCAAGTGTTAGAGAGAGGGGGAAAAGGTCGCTGAAAGACTTAAGATCTGTTTAGTATCGCTTTCATGTCAAACGTAATAATTTTTAATGGTTAGACTATATCTGTAGAGAATCAAAATAGAAACTAATAAGCCTCACAGGGGTGATTGATGTTGGACTGAGGATAACAATTTGATATTTCGTAATTGTGAGTAGGAAGAATTGAAATTATTTGATGTCACAATTAATTCAGAAAGAGATTAGTTGATCAAGTATAATATTGATCCGAAACTAAAAAATCAAAATAAAATTTTTATTATTTGCCTTTTTTAAATAGTGAAATTTTGCATTTTATTCTTTAAATTTTTTTCAAAATTTAAATAATATTTGATTTTTGTTAATTTTTTATTTAAATCACCTAAAACTATTTTTGAAGTCTAGCAAACTGATTAAAAGACGGTCTGATTGATTGAAATTTTTTTTTTCATTAAATAATTGATTAGATCTAATTATCTAATTAATTATTTTATGTTGAGTCTAAAATATATTGAGACAGTCTTTTAATGATTAATATTAACTAAATATCAAAACCTTTCATTTGTGGTTAGAACAATCAATTATTAAGGGTCAATAATCAATTAGCTTAATTGATTATGTCTTTCATTTAGTCTATGGATTATTTCCAAATTTTAATCTCAATCTGTCTTATAAATAAGGACCTTCTCTATCATTTTATTTCATCCATAAAATGAGTTTTGGTCTCACTTCCTCGTACTCTGTCATTTTTTATAGATCTCTCGATTTTTCACATATATTTTACCTTAGTGCTTCGATAGTGCTTTTGTCTCTAAGTGAGGATCATTTTTCTAGGTGAATGCTTAATTATAATTTACCATGAGTGTATTATCTCTTGAATAAAATGTTCTTCCATAATAAATTGTTTGGTTACGAGACAAAACATTAAAAACTCTTGTTTTTTTGGGGATTGTTTTAGGAAGTCTCCATTTGGTTCATGAGTTTCACCAAGAAGAAAAATTATTTTGGTTTGTGAATATTAGCCATTAAAATATCATCAATGTTTCTTGAATTCATCCCGCTTAAAAGATCTATTGGTTTGAGATTATCCAATGTAAAATCTCACCTTGGTTCTTGAGTTCGGTCTAGTATGAAAGCTCAACTAGATCAAAATTAAATTGTACAAAATCTTATCTCAATTAGGAGGTCAACTCCTAAACAACCCTAGTTCGATTCAAATGATATCCAACTTAAAAGTCCATCTCGGTTTGAAGAATAGGCAGTTTAAAATTCCATCTTGGTTCGAGATTAACTAGTGAAAAATCTATATTTCATTTGAAGGATTGCTACTCTAAACTCTGTTCTCAGTTTGGTTAGAAGTTAGTCTTTAAAAATTCATTTCCTTGTATAAGGAGGTTCCTGGTCACATCCTTCTAAAAGCTCTCAAGATTAGTGGATACTCTAAAAAATAAATCTTGGGGACATGAGTAGGTCAATTTAGGTCAAACCTTTATAAATATTTGACATCTCTCTCTCTCTCTCTCTCTCTCTCTCTCTCTCTCTCTCTCTCTCTCTCTCTCTCTCTCTCTCTCTCTCTCTCTCTCTCTCTAACAAAGAACTTCCAACACTTCTTATAATAGATGGCTCCAAATATAAGAGGGGGTGTTGTGTTGGTGGAAAATCAAAGTCCAATTATAAAAAATTTGATTTATAAAACTGTTTGAGTTTCTTTTATAGAACAAAGTGAGAATAAGCACAAAAATAGATGAAAGATTGAATGAAGAAGAGATATAGAGAAGTAAATATAGTTTAAATAAAATTAAGAGATAAGGGAAAGAGAACATGCACCATGGATTTTTAAAGGTTTGATCTAACTACTTAGCCTACTCCTATCCCTAAAAGTTTTCTCTTGAGAGTTACACTAAAAATGAGATGCAGGCTTTGCATAGGTTATGCATATGAACATTTTTACAACCAAACAAGAGATTTAACTAGCTAATCTCTCAAATCAAACTGAGCTTTTACTAGGCTGAGCTCAAGAACCAAATAGAATTTTTCACCAGCTAAACTCAATAATTAGAGATTTTTCCAGACTAATTTCAAGAAGCAAACAAAGATTTTTATAAGCTAATCTCAAGAACCAAACAAATATTTTCAAGGCTAATCTCAAGAAACAAACAACATCTTTTAACTGGTTAAGCTTAAGAACGAAACAATAATTTTTTACAGAGATAAAACTCAAGAGAAAACACCATCTTGATTAAAATACAATCTTAGAACATTTTTGCCGTGAGAATCGGATATCAAGCTATTGATTAACTTAAATCACAAATCATGAAGTTCACCACCGAGTTTTGATTTATCCAAAGGAAAGGGTAAATATCGAAGAAAACCCTAAGTGAACTATGTAACAACACAACTAGAGATCTAAGGTTCGAAGGTTGGTTATACCTAGAGAAGGTGTTAACATTCTAAGTATTTGTAGTACTCTACAGGAACCTCTTGTTAATATTTGTGTTATGTTAAAGTTTGCTTGCTAAGGGAACTGATGTTAAGGTAAAGACCTAAGAGTTTACACTAAGTATGCTCGTCAAGACGTTGCATCTCGTGCCTACGTATCCTAACTAGGATGGAATCAGAGCATTCCTAGTTCACCTAACTACGGGTGAGGAACTCTTGAATGTGGTCAAGGTTCCAAAGGGGAAGGTAAGTGTTCATAACCATGACACTTACATGGAGTGCGACGACTTCAATCCTAAGGCTATGATAAAAGGGAATGAAGTGTCTATGGTAGAACACCTACATAGAATATGGTGAATCTAATCCTAAGGCTAGGATAAATGGGAAAGTAAACTAGTCTCGATCGCGCAGCGGCCTAAGATAAAGAGAAGGATACACCTATCATCATATGGGGAAAAAAAGGATGATATACAAGATTCACAAGTGTATCCATGATAAACATACTTGAGGTTGACCCAAAGGGAATAAGAGTCGATGCAAACATGTTAAAAATGAAAAAAATGCACATAAAAGGAATCTATGAGTCGACCTACAGGGGTCATGCGTCGACACGAACGGGTCAGAAAGCCAAAAACAAACTTTTCAAATAGTATGCGTCGACTCATACATGCCTGTGCGTCGAGTCATGTAGTGCAGAATTCTAAAAACACCATTTTTTGCATTTTTCTAAACTCTCTAACTTTCTCAAAACTCAACGAAATGCAA
Organism: Lathyrus sativus; assembly: GCA_963859935.3. Taxonomy (NCBI): domain Eukaryota; kingdom Viridiplantae; phylum Streptophyta; class Magnoliopsida; order Fabales; family Fabaceae; genus Lathyrus; species Lathyrus sativus. Next base: position 4,419 of record CAWUDS030002696.1, on the reverse strand, counting down.
AGATATAAAAATGAAAGTTGCTTGAAATTTCGCAAGGAATCCAATGGTACTATTTTCATAACCTAAAAAACATTATATAACACTAAAAAGGGTAAAATCATAAAAAAACCTTAGGTTTCAAACATTGCAAACTTCAAATATGAAAATGATATATTGCCAACAGTGGAAGGAACAAATTAAACACAATTATGTCTACATTTTGCTTCAATAAATAGTCACCAATGATGTATGGTTCAAGAGTTTTAAAGTGTAAGAACACTTACCTATTGGAGCAAGGTCCAATGCCTCTTCTTAGTGCCTCTTTGCAAATTATGAAGGTGAAGATGGTGTATGATGGTGTGGATGGTACATAAATAATTTGAGTGTTTGGATGGGTTATATGTGATGTATATGAGGTGTTTTGATGGTTAAATGAAGTGGAAAAATCCAGGTTTAAGTAATCACAATTTTCACTTCAATGAAGGTTGAAAAAGTGAAAGAAATGGTGATTTTGGTGCAGAGGAGTTTGCAAGGCTTTGAGGTGTATTATTTGTGTTTTTGTTGTTTAGAAGTGGTCTCTATTTATAGGAGAGGTTGAGGGATTAAGAGCTATTCAGAATGTAATGGTTTGAATTTTTGGTTTGGTTGAGATCAAATGGTGGTTTCATGAAAATGTGAAGTTCCAAGGAAAATTACCCAAGCTATCTAGAGTGGTTGGAAGCTTTTTTTGATCTTGATTCTGCAGATGGTACAATCACAAATCTCCATACAATTTGACCTTGGGATTAAAGCTTCGTTTCAAGAATGGCAATGAGACCTTTTGGCAAAGTGCTCCAGAAATGGAATGAAACTTTGGATAATAGCTCAACTCTTTATGTAATGCACCAAGGGTTTATGTAAAGTTATGGTCATAGCAAGATTTATAAGTTACATGACCTGCAAAGTGAGATTATGCAGCTTGGATTAGATTTGCAACAAGTATTTGGCATGAACATGACTTGAAATTTAGCATGGAGAGTCAACTTCTTATCTTCTAATCTCTCAGCTCAAGAATGGTATCAATGAGTTATTGTACTTTTTGGAAATCCCCAAACATGCTCTAAAACTTTCATATTTTATGTTTTTACTGAATCAAAATGCATCATGATGAAAACTGGCTCACAAGTTTGTCACTTTTACAAGACAAATTTGCTGAAAATGTTTATAAGTGTTGGAATTCATTTTTGAATGAAATATCAACTTGATGGCTTCATAATTTGAAATCTAATCATTTTTTTGGGAATTAATCCTAATTGAAAAATTTGTAGTATATAAAGAGCTCTTCAAATTAGTCTTTGGATCAAAGAAAATGGATGTCTAGATTAGGAGTTATGACCTTGACAAGTTGAGTAAAAATCATAATCTTCCATAACTTGGAAAGATTTTCAATTCTTTCATTGTTGCCCTTTCTGCAAGTAACCTCAAATTCTTTGCATTTTTCTTGATTGATCATGACCCAAATCACATGTTATCGTCATTCCTAACTTGAGGAAGCCATGGATGACTAAAATTCCCAAAAGTCAAACCTTGAATTAGAGGAACAATTGACTTTTTATCAGATGAATCTTCACCTCTTAATCCTCAATGAAGTCGATCTCTTGGGATATTTGAACACCATAGATGGACTCCATGAGAGTATTTGAATGTCTTGAATGATGTCCCAAGGCTTGAGATCAGAAGTCACAGATGTGTCATACCCCAAATTTGTCCTACCTTTTGCAATTTTCTTATACCAAGTAATTATGTGGTTGGGTGACCTTTATTTGGATGATTATTTGGCCTTTGGCCATGATCCTCCATAACCTCCATAATTTAGGTTATGGAGGTCTTGTGTACCCTTGCAAGTGTGCTTATTTCAAAAGGAGATAACAAAAGAGGTGTCTTCATTCTCATACTCAAGGCACAGTCTATTCATTCCTGGGCCAATGGATAGTTTCAAGGTAGATTTGTGGCAAGATGCGGCTTAATTTGTTTCAAGTGGTTCAGTCTTACTTTCAAGCTATGATTATAGGAGTTGTTTCAAACTTTTTTTATTTGTGGCTAAGTTTACGTTAAAAATGCAAGATTGGGACCCTTCATGTTTCAAGCCATATTGGAATTGTTTCAAAGCATAATTTTAATTATAATGAGAGGCCATTAAAGTCCTCAAGGTGTCATAGGCCATGCTTGGTTTATTATAATTTGTTTCAAGTTATGGTCATTCATTCACATGTTGTCTTCTCAAGTCAGGTTCCACTCATGTCGTGAATAGAAGTCTTTGTTTATGACCGTGATTAATTGTTTTCTAGTAATTTTGGGCCATATTTCAAGACTAGTCCAAGTTATGGTCTAAATTGATGCTTGAGGTCATTTGGTCAAGGTTAAATGTGTTTAATCTAAGCTTAGATTGATTCAAATAATTGGTGGATGATTTTTAGGCCATGTGCATAGTAAGTAGCATAACCATTATGGGATCAAATGCATAATTTAATCCAGGTCTTGTGAAAGTTATGGCAAGGCATTATAGGGAGTGTTGCAAGTGATGACTAAATTTCCATGATGTCGCAATCATTGTGACTAAATGGCCAAGTCGTTTCACGCTTAAGAGTTGTAAGATTGCATATGGCATCCATATATTCATTAAAGCATGTCAATTTAGTTTCATCCATATGGGCATTCCTTTCAAAGATAAGATTGAGGGTCAAGCCAATGTGTTACGCCATATTTAGAGATGTTTGTGTAAACTATGAAGACCTCAATTCCATTTTTATGGTATGATCCAATGGGCCCCAAATATAAACCAGATCAGAGTTTATAGCCAAGTCATGACTGTACCAGTAAACTTAACAGCAATTTCAACATGTAGTTATATCACCCCAATGTTCACCATTCATATTAATTGCTAATTTAACATAACCAATACCAGTGTAAGTAAAAGTTACAACCATTATTTCCAAACTCATCAAATAAATAACAAGTGACAAGACTCAAGAATACTACAGGGCTAAGTTACAAGAAGTTCAATATAATTCAATAATACCAAAAAGTATAAGTGACAAGGGCATTGCAAAATCAGGGGTTGCATAGGCTAAAAGTTCATTTTTTAGTCCAAAAGTTCATTAAGTTACACAAGGCGAGTCCTTAGTCTGTTTGGCAAACCTAAACCATAACCTTAGTGTTGCACCCCAAAATTTGCTCAACCTTTTCTTGCCTGATTTATGTTTCATTTGCATAGTTACATCATGTACATAGTTCAATCATTGGCATATTATAACATAGCATGCATCCAACAAGGGATCAAGGGTGTCTATCAAGAGAAGAGCCTAGCAAGAGGTGTTATCCAAGTTTGAGAAAGCATCCAAGCCATCAGGAAGTGATTGGAAATCTTGAGAAGTTTGAGTGCCTACATGTGGGTTTTGCTCCTATCCTGAGGAATATTGAGAATCATCAGTGGGATGAGAAACATGGGATGTGAATGTGAGGTGTGTATGGATCTCATGGGATGTCTAGAGGGCCTTATTGAAGCTGAGGCAAGTCATTGATTCAAGTATGAGAGCCACATTTGAAGTGCAGTCAACTAGGGTTTCATTTGGGTCAATCCTAATTCAATTGAGTAATTAGAGAGCATCAAAGACTACCTTGAGGTCATGGGATGCATGATTTGGTATGTTGATACATGTGTAGTGTTGTGCCAAGGTTAAGCAAAGAAATATCAAGAATGTGGGAAGTTGCTAAATTAGGGTTTTAGTGTAAAATCCCCTGTTTAGTGCCTAACTTCAAAGCCACATAAGTCAAAATACAAGTTTCAAATGGATCTTTGGCCAACATGAAACTTGTAGAGCATCTCAATACCTTTAATTTGAGTACTAGAAGTCTTCAAGAAGATTTTTAGGACTCAAGTTATGGTCTTTGCAAATTAAAGGTCATCAGAGGACACTGAAATTTATCTGTGAAAGTCACTTGACTTCCAAGCAACTTTTTCCCTTCAAGGAGTTTTCAAATAGATTCTTGGCCAGCATGAGAGTTGTATATATTGATCTTAGCTTTCCATAGAGTACTAGAAGTCCTCAAGGGGATGTATAGAACTCCAGTTATGATCTTGGCAATCCAGGGGTATTTTGGGTATTGGTGATTATAAGTCATTCTCAAGTATGAGTCAAAATCTCCAACTTAGAGGCCTCAAATGGAAAATTGTTCAACTAGAAAGTTGCTCAAAATATGGTTTTTAGGCTAAAAAAGAACTCATGGTGAATTGTTTTGGCTCATATCAAAGATTGGTGTGAAATGGCTTTTTAATGAAGAAATTAAAGTCATTTAAAAGACAATTTTGGTGGGAAATTGAAATAAATGGTTATGGGTCCAAAACAAGTCAAATAACCACTCATTTTAATCAGAAAATATGTTTTAGAAACATTGGAAATT
>CAWUDS030002695.1:5000-19686 GCA_963859935.3 Lathyrus sativus | reverse complement strand
TTGAACGTTATACAAAAATATTCAAAAATTGAAATGGTTAACCGGTTAACCTATATGGTTAATCGGTTAACACTGCTATTTTTCAGAAAAATACTTTTAAAAATAAATGTTATACCAATTCTAAAGTTTCAAAAACATGCTAATGTAATATGCCAAAATGATTGATGTTTTTGAACACTTGTATATCAATTATAAGGATAGATTTTGATATACCCGCAATGCATCCAAGTATTGAAGAATCATAGTTCCAAATGTAGCTTGACTTGAAAGATAGCTTGACTTGATCTTGATTCCTTTGAAAGACTTGACTTTTTGCAACCGAGAGATGAACTTGAGTAGTGTTGACATCATCAAAACTAGAGATTGAAGCATGCTTCTACATTCTCCCCCTTTTTGATGATGGCAATCAAAAAATGTTGTGCGATATCTTTTGGTTCTTGATATGTTTCTCCCCCTATGTCTAGCAACTCCCCTTATCTTAACAGAGGAAAGAAATCTGCACACAGAGAGACATTAACAGAACCAAGCTCTTCTCCCCCTTTGTCATCAGCAAAAAGGAAGAGCTTTCAAAGAAAACACAAGATAGTAGCATATATAGTAGTAAGCACATGCAAAGCCAAGTAAACACATAGCATAAAAAGTAGTACATATAAAATGTAGCAAAACAGAAATTGTACTTGTTACACAGAAATAAGCCATAGTTCAAATAGAAATTGGAAATCTAAAACTGAAACTAGAAAGCAAAGCAATAAAACAACATCATCAGCAACATATTCTCTAAAGATCCTCATCAGGCATATCCACATCATCTTCTTCTTCTTCTTCACTATCATCCTCTTCTTCAATCTCTTCGTCCACAACTCGGGTGTTGGAATGTGGAGGGTTAAGAATGAGGTTTCTGAGGGAGGCAATGGCTCGGGAGGTCTCTCTATGCATATTCATTGACTCTCGATGCTGGTTCATCATGGTTGTATAGAGAAACTCACTGGTAAGACCCCCTTCAGGCATTGGATATGCGTGATGGACAGGACCGTCATCGGTATACCTGTAGGTACCGTCAGCCGCTTTGATGATTCCAGTATTTTTGACAATATTAATCTCATTGATCTCATTAGTTGTAGGTTTCATCTTGGAGGACGGTTCCCTGTTGAGGTTTAGTTCAGTTAATTCCAGGATTCTAGAAATCAACCGAGCATATGGTAACCGTGTGATACACTGAAGTTGCTGCTGCAGATGATACATGATGGTCAGAATCCAATTGACCCTTATGCGATTCTTGATTGCGTACAGAAGCTGCATCTCTAAGTCATTAATCTGAGAGTGGTTAGAATCTTTTGGGATGAGGACATAGCAGATAATATAGTGAAACATTCGATCAGATACCGTCAGATTCTTGGCATAGCACAACATACGAGCGGTGCGAGAGTTTGCAATAATTGTTTCTTTTGGGAACCTGCAAATCTGATAGTAATACTCCATTTTATCATAATTTGCCCAGGGTCCATCTACATGGTTTACACCTTTCCTCAGGAAGCAGCCTTTTGATGGAATCTTAAGGTGTCTAGCAAGGGTGGATAAATTCTCAACAAACTCATGATCTCTAATGGTGGAACGGATCATGTGGTTCTCATCCATGTCCAGATATACAGCCATCTTACTCATAAAAGCTTTAACAAGATCAGGATAAATAATACCAGAGTCGGTGACGAACTTGTCGATGCGCTGATATTCCAATAGTGTAGGAAAGTCAAAAGACATTGCAGGAAAAGCTCGAAGATTTACGTACTTTACCGGCAGAAGTTGACGAACACGAACTTTGAAATCCATGCGCCTCTTTTTGGTGGTTTCCATTTGAATGCTGTCGTCATCAGATTCTGATGCAGAATGATGTTCTGGTAGCTTTCCCTTGCCGCGATTTGATGCTGAAGCCATGGATGAAGGTTTGAGAGAACTGAGGTTGTGGGTTCTGAGGAAGTTAGGGTTTATAGAGTGGGAGAGAGAAGTTAGGGTTTGAAAAGGGAAGTTCCACAAAACTCTTTAAGAGAGGATATGATTTTGGATATGGATTTGGATTCTTAAGAAAATATGGACCACATAAAAATACATTTATGATATATAATATTTTCAAAAATTTAATTAATTTTCGTTTCTGATTTTTAGAAAGTTTAACAGTGTTAATCGGTTAACCATATAGGTTAATCGGTTAATACATTAAAAATTGAGTCAGAATTGAAAATTTAACAGTGTTAATCGGTTAACCCATATGGTTAATTGATTAACACACTCGAATTTTTGAAAAATACTTAAAAACAGAATGCATACACATGAAAACATATCACAAATAATGCATACACATATTAGAGAAGAGGTCAGATGTCACCTTCATCAAGAATCCCAAGTTCTCTCCGAATTTTGTAGAACGGTTCTTTCGCAAAAGGCTTGGTAAAGATGTCAGCGAGTTGGTTGTGCGTGTCGACGAAAGTAACATCGACATCTCCGTTCAATACGTGATCTCGAAGGAAGTGATGCCGGATATCGATATGCTTTATTCTGGAATGCATAACCGGATTCTTCGTGATATTTATGGCACTGGTATTGTCACATCGTAGAGGAATGCATCCGAGGTCAACACCATAATCCAGAAGTTGTTGTTTCAGCCATAAAATTTGTGCACAGCAACTTCCTGCGGCGATGTATTCTGCTTCGGCGGTGCTGAGTGCTACACAGGCTTGCTTCTTGCAGGCCCATGATACTAGAGCATTTCCGAGAATGTGACATGTACCACTTGTACTTTTTCTATCGGTTTTGCATCCTGTATAGTCAGCGTCAGAATAACCAACTAAAGAACAAGTACTACCTTTAGGATACCATAATCCGACGTTGGTCGTTCCTTTGAGATACTTGATAATTCTCTTCACAGCAGTGAGATGCGATTCCTTCGGATTTTCTTGGAAGCGCGCACACAAACAAACACTAAACATAATGTCAGGACGGCTTGCCGTCAAATATATTAATGAACCAATCATACCTCGATATTTAGTAATATCAATTGGAGTACCAGATTCATCTTGATCAACATACGTTCCGGATCCCATAGGAGTAGACATCATTTTGCAACTATCCATATCGAATTTCTTTATTAATTCCTTACAGTACTTGGATTGGTTGAGAAAGATTCCATCCTTGGTTTGCTTGATTTGTAGTCCAAGAAAATAATTTAACTTTCCCATCATGGACATCTCGAATTCTCCTTGCATCATGATTGAGAATTCTTCGCAAAGTTCTTTGTTTGTTGATCCAAATATGATGTCGTCGACATAGACTTGTACCAACAAGGTGTTACCCTTGATTTTCTTTATAAACAGCGTCTTGTCAATCTTTCCTTTTGTAAATCCTTTCTCACATAAGAAGTTGCTAAGGCGATCATACCATGCTCGTGGTGCTTGCTTTAAACCGTAGAGAGCCTTCTTCAGTTTGAAAACATGTGAGGGATTTTTGAAGTCTTCAAAACCCGGAGGTTGTTTGACGTAGACTTCCTCATTAATGTACCCATTCAGGAAAGCGCTTTTGACATCCATCTGGAACAACTGAAAATTCATAGAACAAGCGTAAGCAAGCAATAATCTAATTGCTTCTAACCTTGCTACCGGAGCGAATGTTTCATCAAAATCAATTCCTTCCTCCTGGTTGTAGCCTTGTGCGACCAATCTTGCCTTGTTACGAACTATAATCCCATTCTCGTCAAGTTTGTTCTTGAACACCCATCTGGTTCCTATGATATGCTTATTATCTGGTCTTGGTACAAGAGTCCAAACTTGATTTCTTTCAAATTGATTAAGTTCTTCTTGCATCGCTATAATCCATTGGTCGTCGCCTAAAGCTTCATCGATCTTTGATGGTTCAATTTGAGATACAAATGCCATGTTGAGACAAGCATCCTTTAAATTAAGTCCAGTTGCAACGCCTTGACTAATATCACCAATAACTTTATCAATTGGGTGATCTCTGTGTGTTCTCCATTCTTTTGGAAGATCTTGATTTTCTTGAGTAACATCTTCTTGTAATATTGTTTGATCATTTGAAACAATTTCTTCATTTTATGGAGTATCTACAAAATCATCATCATCATCCAAAACAATATTATCCTCTTTCGAGGGGTTAGTCTCATCAAACGAAACATGAATAGACTCTTCAATGGTAAGAGTTCTTTTATTAAAAATTCTAAAGGCTCTACTAGAAAGAGAGTAACAAGGAAATATACCTTCGTCGGACTTCTCATCAAACTTACTGAGATTGTCTTTATTGTTGTTGAGAACGAAGCATTTGTAGCCAAATATGTGGAAGAATGATATATTTGGTTTCCTTCCCTTGAACAACTCATACGGAGTCTTTTTGAGTAGCGGTCGAATATTCACGCGGTTGCTTACAAAACACGTCGTGCTTACTGCTTTTGCCCAAAAATATTTTGGAAGATTTGTGTCGTGGAGCATTGTTCTAGCAAGTTCCACTAGTGAACGATTCTTCCGCTCTACGACGCCGTTTTGTTGAGGAGTCCTTGGTGCCGAAAAATTATGAGAAATTCCATGCTCTTCGCAAAATTCTTCAAAGTCTGAATTTTGAAATTCTCCACCGTGGTCGCTTCTTATGGAGGCTATAGTGAGTGATTTCTCGTTTTGAATTTGTTTTGCATACTTTTTGAATGCTTTGAAAGCATCAATTTTCTGTACTAAAAACATTGTCCAGGTATATCGAGAAAAATCATCAACAATAACTAAAGCATAAATACTACCTCCGAAGCTCTTTGTTCTTGATGGACTAAAAAGATCCATGTGCAACAATTGAAGTGGTCTTGATGTAGAAACCACTTGCTTGGATTTGAAAGTTGTCTTGGTCTGTTTTCCCTTTTGACATGCATCGCATAATTTATCCTTGATGAATTTTATCTTTGGAAGCCCAACAACCAGATCATGTTTTATTAATTTGTTTAGATGCTCCATGTGAATGTGAGCAAATGTTTTATGCCAAAGCCATGCCTCGTTGTTGTTTGCCATAAGACATTTTACCTTCAAGGAAGAATCATCAAAAGAGATCATAAAAATATTATTATATCTTTTACCTTTTAGCAGAATGTCATGAGTGACTTCGTGTTCGATCAAGCATTCCTCCTTTGTGAAGTTGATTCTGAACCCTTTGTCACACAATTGACTGATGCTAAGCAGGTTATGCTTAAGGCCTTCAACATAAAGAACGTCTTCGATGATTGTACATGGAGGTGCACCAATGGTTCCAACTCCAAGAATTTTTCCTTTATTATCATCACCGTAAGTGGCGTATCCTTTGGCCTTTAATGATAGACTTGAAAATTTGTTTATGTCTCCCGTCATATGCTTCGAGCAGCCACTATCAAGATACCATTGATTTGTGGTTGTCTTCAAGCATGCCTACAAAACAAAATTAGGTAGTGTTAGGTACCCAAATTGCTTTGGGTCCTTGATAGTTAGTACCCTTTTCAACCCACACATAATGCCCCTTTGCAATACCAATATTACGTACATAGCAGGCATTAGGTGTGTGCCCTTTAATTCCACAGTAAAAACACGTAGGTTGAAAATGACTTCTATACCTAGGAATATAATTCTTTTTCTTATCAGTTCTTTTCTTGTTATGATTTTGATGCTGAATTTTAGAAGTGCTTGTCTCTTCTTTAACAATTTGTTCACTTGCTCTTACGAAACCGGTCTTATTGGTGCTTGGTTTTGAAATTTTAGAGTATCCCAATCCACTTTTATCATTAGGATACCTTTAATGTTTAAGAATTTCTTCCAAGCCAATTTGACCTTTTTCGTATCTTTCTAAAACTCTTTTAAGTTGAACAATTTGAAAAGACAAAGACTCACAATTCTTACATACAAGACTTTGTTTTTCATCCATCACTTTTTGTTTTTCATCTTCAATATTTTTCAAGAAATCAGAATTTTGTTTTTCTAAAAGTAAAATTCTTTTCTTTTGTGATGAGATGTCTTTATACAAAGTCTTGCACTCTTTTAGAAGTTCATCTATAACTTCTTGTGCATCATTATCATAGACAGAAAAATTACTACTAACCTCATTTTCGTCATCGGAATGGTGAGAGACCATTAAAGCCATATTTGCGCATTCATCGCTATCTGATTCCGATGATGAACTCACTTTGTTGTCGTCCCATGCTACATACGCCTTCTTCGTTTTGAAATCCTTTTTGCCTTTGAATTTTTCTTTATTTGCAAGTTTCGGGCAATCTGGCTTTATGTGACCTTGTTTCCCACATTCGTAACATGTAATTTCTTGGTTTGATGTGGGTGCCTCCTTTTTCCTGAAATGTCTATTCTTTTTAGAAAAAGAAGAAATTTTATTATTATTAAAAAACTTACCAAGCTTCTTTACTAGAAGCATGAAATTTTCGTCTTCGGAAGATTCGTCATTTTTATCATCCCTTGTGTCAATCTTCAAGGCAATTCCTTTGGACTTCTTGTCTTGACTTTCATGTTTCTCAAGCCTTCCAAGTTCCAATTCATGCTCTTGAAGTTTCCCGAATAATGAAGCGGATGTCATTGTTGAAAGACTTTTCTTTTCCGAAATGGCGGTCACCTTCGGTTGCCATTCTCTTGTCAAGGATCTTAGGACTTTTAAGTTGAGATCATCATTGGTGAAGGTCTTCCCGAGAGCAATCAGATGATTTGTTAGATGAACGAACCTTTTTTGCAAGGCAACAATAGATTCACCGGGCTGCATACGGAACATCTCATATTCTTGACTCAACGTGTTAAGTCTTGATCTTTTTACTTCTGCTGTTCCTTCATGCGTTTCTACCAAGGTATCCCAAATCTGTTTTGCCGATTGACACTGTGATATGCGAAAGAATTCATCCATACTGAGAGCACTTTGAAGTATGTTGATTGCTTTCTTCTCATTCAAGATTCTCTTTTTGTCATCTTCATCATATGAGGATTTTATCTTTGGAGTTTCAACACCATTTACCACACTTGTAGGAACATGTGGACCAGTTTCTACGGTTTCCCATATACCATCTCCTTGAGCCTCAAGATGTGCCTTCATACGGATTTTCCAAAAGTCGAAGTATTCTCCAGAAAAGAGTGGTGGCTTGTTACTACTTCCACCATCTTTGAAAACCGGGTTAGTACTAGCGGAAGCCATTAGGATCGATAGGAACAGGTTACCTTAACCTGCTCTGATGCCAATTGTAAGTACAGAGTATACCTAAGAGGGGGGGGGGGGGGTGAATTAGGTAGTTAGAGATTTTTCCGGTTTTTATGGTTTCTTGAAATTTTACTGGTTTGTGTTCTTGGTTATGAAAGCAGTAGAAAGTAAAAGAACAATGGACACCAGGATTTATAGTGGTTCCCCTCACAATCCGAGAGTACTCCACTCCCCTTTCAACACGAAAGAGAGTTTTCACTATTGTTTAATAAAGTACAACCTATCACACCATCAATCGGTGAGGCCTACTATCAAACAATAAAACTAACAAGTGTACAAGAACAATCCTCTTGTTAACACTCACCCTTGTGTCCAACAATCCTGGATCACAAGTCAGAATACAAATACTTGTAATGATTTTGTTTTGTGAATAATAATATCAATCAAAGTTGATCTTCTCCAAATGATCAAAATTCACTCTTGTAATTTTCAACACAAGTGTTCAAAGATGAATATGAAATTTTTTATGCACATATGAACACTTAGAAAAGATTTTGAAAATGGTGAATTTGATTCTAAGAATTTTTGAAAATGAATGTTGGAAGTGTTTGGAGGTATTTTTCAAAATTGAAAAACTCAGAATTTATATGTGTAAACACACCTTTTCCAACAGGTATATTTGAATACATTTTAAAATATGAAGTGGTATAATTTTCAAACCATTTTTGAATTTGAAACAAAGCCATTTTTCAAAATTCGTTCAGTGTTAATCGGTTAACCTATATGGTTAATCGGTTAACACTTGAACGTTATACAAAAATATTCAAAAATTGAAATGGTTAACCGGTTAACCTATATGGTTAATCGGTTAACACTGCTATTTTTCAGAAAAATACTTTTAAAAATAAATGTTATACCAATTCTAAAGTTTCAAAAACATGCTAATGTAATATGCCAAAATGATTGATGTTTTTGAACACTTGTATATCAATTATAAGGATAGATTTTGATATACCCGCAATGCATCCAAGTCTTGAAGAATCATAGTTCCATATGTAGCTTGACTTGAAAGATAGCTTGACTTGATCTTGATTCCTTTGAAAGACTTGACTTTTTGCAACCGAGAGATGAACTTGAGTAGTGTTGACATCATCAAAACTAGAGATTGAAGCATGCTTCTACATTCTCCCCCTTTTTGATGATGGCAATCAAAAAATGTTGTGCGATATCTTTTGGTTCTTGATATGTTTCTCCCCCTATGTCTAGCAACTCCCCTTATCTTAACAGAGGAAAGAAATCTGCACACAGAGAGACATTAACAGAACCAAGCTCTTCTCCCCCTTTGTCATCAGCAAAAAGGAAGAGCTTTCAAAGAAAACACAAGATAGTAGCATATATAGTAGTAAGCACATGCAAAGCCAAGTAAACACATAGCATAAAAAGTAGTACATATAAAATGTAACAAAACAGAAATTGTACTTGTTACACAGAAATAAGCCATAGTTCAAATAGAAATTGGAAATCTAAAACTGAAACTAGAAAGCAAAGCAATAAAACAACATCATCAGCAACATATTCTCTAAAGATCCTCATCAGGCATATCCACATCATCTTCTTCTTCTTCTTCTTCACTATCATCCTCTTCTTCAATCTCTTCGTCCACAACTCGGGTGTTGGAATGTGGAGGGTTAAGAATGAGGTTTCTGAGGGAGGCAATGGCTCGGGAGGTCTCTCTATGCATATTCGTTGACTCTCGATGCTGGTTCATCATGGTTGTATAGAGAAACTCACTGGTAAGACCCCCTTCAGGCATTGGATATGCGTGATGGACAGGACCGTCATCGGTATACCTGTAGGTACCGTCAGCCGCTTTGATGATTCCAGTATTTTTGACAATATTAATCTCATTGATCTCATTAGTTGTAGGTTTCATCTTGGAGGACGGTTCCCTATTGAGGTTTAGTTCAGTTAATTCCAGGATTCTAGAAATCAATCGAGCATACGGTAACCGTGTGATACACTGAAGTTGCTGCTGCAGATGATACATGATGGTCAGAATCCAATTGACCCTTATGCGATTCTTGATTGCGTACAGAAGCTGCATCTCTAAGTCATTAATCTGAGAGTGGTTGGAATCTTTTGGGATGAGGACATAGCAGATAATATAGTGAAGCATTCGATCAGATACCGTCAGATTCTTGGCATAGCACAGCATACGAGCGGTGCGAGAGTTTGCAATAATTGTTTCTTTTGGGAACCTGCAAATCTGATAGTAATACTCCATTTTATCATAATTTGCCCAGGGTCCATCTACATGGTTTACACCTTTCCTCAGGAAGCAGCCTTTTGATGGAATCTTAAGGTGTCTAGTAAGGGTGGATAAATTCTCAACAAACTCATGATCTCTAATGGTGGAACGGATCATGTGGTTCTCATCCATGTCCAGATATACAACCATCTTACTCATAAAAGCTTTAACAAGATCAGGATAAATAATACCAGAGTCGGTGACGAACTTGTCGATGCGCTGATATTCCAATAGTGTAGGAAAGTCAAAAGACATTGCAGGAAAAGCTCGAAGATTTACGTACTTTACCGGCAGAAGTTGACGAACACGAACTTTGAAATCCATGCGCCTCTTTTTGGTGGTTTCCATTTGAATGCTGTCGTCATCAAATTCTGATGCAGAATGATGTTCTGGTAGCTTTCCCTTGCCGCGATTTGATGCTGAAGCCATGGATGAAGGTTTGAGAGAACTGAGGTTGTGGGTTCTGAGGAAGTTAGGGTTTAGAGAGTGGGAGAGAGAAGTTAGGGTTTGAAGAGGGAAGTTCCACAAAAATCTTTAAGAGAGGATATGATTTTGGATATGGATTTGGATTCTTAAGAGAATATGGACCACATAAAAATACATTTATGATATATAATATTTTCAAAAATTTAATTAATTTTCGTTTCTGATTTTTAGAAAGTTTAACAGTGTTAATCGGTTAACCATATAGGTTAATCGGTTAACACATTAAAAATTGAGTAAGAATTGAAAATTTAACAGTGTTAATCGGTTAACCCATATGGTTAATCGATTAACACACTCGAATTTTTGAAAAATACTTAAAAACAGAATGCATACACATGAAAACATATCACAAATAATGCATACACATATTAGAGAAGAGGTCAGATGTCACCTTCATCAAGAATCCCAAGTTCTCTCCGAATTTTGTAGAACGGTTCTTTCGCAAAAGGCTTGGTAAAGATGTCAGCGAGTTGGTTGTGCGTGTCGACGAAAGTAACATCGACATCTCCGTTCAATACGTGATCTCGAAGGAAGTGATGCCGGATATCGATATGCTTTATTCTGGAATGCATAACCGGATTCTTCGTGATATTTATGGCACTGGTATTGTCACATCGTAGAGGAATGCATCCGAGGTCAACACCATAATCCAGAAGTTGTTGTTTCAGCCATAAAATCTGTGCACAGCAACTTCCTGCGGCGATGTATTCTGCTTCGGCGGTGCTGAGTGCTACACAGGCTTGCTTCTTGCAGGCCCATGATACTAGAGCATTTCCGAGAATGTATGCCAAAATGACTTTGTAACACAAGCATTGAAAATATGTTCAACCCATCAACTTTGAGCAATGATAACTTTGTGCACAAAACTCCATTTGCTTCGATATTATGCTCAAGTGAAAGAGGGCATGGAGTAGAACAAATTTCATGTTGGTGGAAGTTCCATTTGATCATTGGAAGGTAATTAAATTTGAGTTTGAAAAGCATGTCAAGCAAGCTGCCTACAAATAACTTAGAAAAAATTCTAAGTATGGATTTTGCCTTATTTTTCCTCAACTTTGCGCATCCATAACTTGAGCTTCACAAATCATATTGAGGACTTCTTGGACTTTTTGGAAATCATATAACATGCTCTACAACTTTCATTTGGGACAAAGTTTCATTTGACATCAAGAACTTGTTGGAAATTGGCTTGCAAAGTGGTGCAAAAATTTGTCCAAACTTAACAGTTTTGAAGTCATTGAAATCCTCAACTTTGATTGATCATAACTTGAGCTCCAAATATCATATGATGATGAATTGGTACTTAAAAGAAAGCTTGAAATACAAGGAACAACTTTGATTTTTGATCCAAGTCCATTTGAAACCTTGATCATGAAGAAAAATAGCCTTGAAGATGGTTGCTTCAACCATGAAACTTTCCATAAATGGAAAGTTTCTAAAACCATAATTCCCCAAAATGGAAACTTTCAAAAATCTTGATTTTTCATGATTCCCTTGACTTTTCTTGATCAAATTTCATCCATTGGTCATATTGAACTTAAAGATCATGGTCTTGACCTCAAAAAGTCAGGAGTTAACTTTTTCACTGCACATTTTACTTTTTCCTCAAATCTCCTGATTTTCAATTGATTGATCAATTGAAGCTCTTCTGATTAAAATTGATGGTCAATCTCCCATCCCCAAACACCTTAGGACATATGGAAGACCATGGTAACAAGTTTTTCTCCAAAAAAACAAGTTTAGCCTGATTAAAAATGAAACTCTAATTTCACCCTTTTTGGCTAGGCATTGTTTAGATGAACTGAGTGACCATTTCCACTCCACCATGACATCTGAGGTACTCAACAAAATTCTACCTCATGCTCACACCAATGATAAAACCTCATGAACCCCTTGACAACCCTCTGATGGTCCTTTGACAATGAGCTATGGCACACCTCTCTCCTTTAGGAGCTTTGACAACTTCATGATAATAACACCCATCTGATGGCTTGTACCAATGCCTTTGCTTGAGCTTGAAGCCAATAAAGACTCTTCTCTTGGATGATACACAAACACACACTTGATCCCATGTGAGGACTATGCTATGCAAATTCAAGATGCTAAAATGCAATGAAACATAAGCCAAAAATTAAGAAAAGAGGTTGGTCAAATTTTGGGGTACAACACCAGGTCATCCCGAGATTCCATGAGCTTCTCTTTGGCGGACTCATCCTCAGTAGGCCTTGTAGCTGCTTCCAACTCGGCGATCCTTGCCAAGAGCTTTGTCCTCTCCTAACCGTCCACCTTCACCTGCTTCTCCATCTCGTTGTAGAGCTTGAGATGGATGACATTCCTTTCCTCGCATTCGTCGAGGTCAGTCGCCAGTTTGTTTCTCTTAGCCTCGACATTCACAAGGTCATTCTGCAGCTTGGCCAGGTCAGCCAAGGGGCAGGTCTCGTCGTTGAGGACCAAAGCCGTTACAAAAACCCACATCACTGCGGTCATATCCTCCGATAAGGCTTTCCTCTTCGCCTTCCGATCAACACCCAAGATGACCTTTGACTCAGCAGCACTCACGATCGGGGAATTGGCCTCGCAGAAGAAATCAAGCTGCAAGTAGCAAGGTGGTAACACGAACTTCACCTCAGAAATACTCCCTGTGAGGTCGACGGTCTCGGGCTCGCCGATACACTGTCTTTCAGGCGTTCCCTGCGAGGTTGGAGATTGGCTTCCTTAGGGGGAAAAGGACGAGTGTCCAGGTGTATGGTCGGGGTCGGGCATCTCCTGTACTTGGGCGAGTTGCCCTTGCTAGCCTTTTTTCCACCCTTGGTGGCCGCCAACTTCTTCACGCATTTCTACAAGCTCGACATCTCACCTGCAAAAGAAAAAATAACATGTCAGCAAATAGAAAACCAACGACAGAAACATAGAAGGAACCCGGGTGAATAGGGTTCCCGCTACCTAAGAAATGTAAGGCATCCTCATCGAACGCACACTCGAGGAGGGCCTTCGTGTTTATCAACTGCTGCTCCCAAAGAACCTCCCCGCGGGCGTCGAGGATAAAATTCCTGTCCGGAGTCACACATTTTGCGGGGGTGAAGCCGGAGACAAATTCGACCAGCTTCTGGTAGGCCAGCAAGTCCTCAGCATCCAATGAGCTGATCTTGACTATGTAGCTATCAGTGCCCCTTTTGAAATGCTCCTCCGTCCACTCCAACTGAAACTTCGACTCTAAGACCTCCTCTTGTTGCCCGTTTTCTTCCTTAACCACGAGGTCATATACGGAGTCTATGGCCGCGTGGGTGATGGACTTGACAATAAAGTACTGATCTTTGAAGGTACGGATATGGTTTAGATATGCCTGAAATAGTCTCCTCGGCTACTTCAGGGACACCCAGTTGTGCCGACCTTCGAACGTCTGTCGTTGAAGATGGAAGATACAGAAGAAAATAGTCAGCATGGCCCCGACATTAAGGTACATACATACGAGCTTGTACACCCGCACGAACGCGATCGCGTTATGGTGTAGCTGCGAATGCACTAGGCGCAACCAGTCGAACACTCCCTGTTGGAAATCACTAAAGGACAAACGCAAGCCTGCTTCTCGAAAAGTGAATTCATACATGGGAAACCTCATCCCTTTGAAAGACGAGCATATCTAATGGTGTTCCCGGGGTTTATACACCTGCCAGTTCATAAAGGAGCCCTCACAGCAGTCCTTGACAGTAGTGTAAGCACCAAATTCATCCACGGCAAAGCGAAAGGAAACGCTCAAGGGCTCCTGCCTGGCCCAATCAGCGGCAGTCTACTTTTGCTCCTCACTGGTCTGCGCGACCGGGGAATTAGGTTCATCATCAATCTCAATGACCCTCTCAATCCTTGCATCCATTTTTACCTGAAAAGCAGAGGAAACTAGTTAATTTGACATTTCAGATCAAATCCACCCCTCCACCACAAATCAAGTGAAAGGGCGAAAAGAGGGGCACAGAGCCGTCAGACAGGCCTCCCCGATCGGGAACACCCAACTAGGACGCTCATCTAAGAGAAGTTTCTCCTCGACTACGAGACCTCTCCCGTTCGGAGGGGTCCCCCTGGATGGGGATCACCTCACCACGTCAACAAGATGCGGGGATAAGACCTCTGAGACCTTCAGCAAAGGTCCTCGAGGCCTTCATCTAACATCCTCGGGGTTGTCATCCCAAGTGCTCGAGACTTTCATCAGGTCCTCGAGACCTTCATCTAACATCTTCAGGGTCCTCATCCCAGGTGCTCGGGACCTTTATCAGGTCCTCGAGACCTTCATCTAACATTCCCGGGCCCTTTGCCAGGTCCTCGTGACACTCATCTTATGTCCTCGGGGCACTCATCGTCGTTCCTCGGGGTCCTTGACAGTAGTGTAATCATCAAATTCATCCACGGCAAAGCGAAAGGAAACACTCAAGGGCTCCTGCCTGGCCCAATCAGCGGCAATCTACTTTTGCTCCTCACTGGTCTGCGGGACCGGGGAATTAGGTTCATCATCAATCTCAATGACCCCCTCAATCCTTGCATCCATTTTTACCTGAAAAGCAGAGGAAACCAGTTAATTTGACATTTCAGATCAAATCCACCCCTCCACCACAAATCAAGTGAAAGGGCGAAAAGAGGGGCACAGAGCCGTCAGACAGGCCTCCCCGATCGGGAACACCCAACTAGGACGCTCATCTAAGAGAA
>CAWUDS030002694.1:0-36380 GCA_963859935.3 Lathyrus sativus | reverse complement strand
CCTACTATCGAAAAGAAATATATGTATCACAAACCAAACGGAGTGATAACGAATGTAGATGTTCAATAACAACCAAGATATGAATCAATTATATGCAATGTTAATCGTAACTTGTATATCCAATGAACCAAAACACAAACAAAATACACACAAACAATTTATCGAACACTTGATGTGCGATCGATAACAATTGAAAATATATTTTGTTTTGTTGATGTTAAAACTTATCCCAATCAAAGTGATTGTGATTATATCAACAACAACACCTTTAAAAGATAGTAAAAAAAATTTCAATTGAATTAATCAAACAACGACGGACTCGATAAATTGTGTAATCAACAGTAAAAGAGATAAAGACATGAAGAGAGAGAGAGAGAGAGAGAGAGAGAGAGAGAGAGAGAGAGAGAGAGAGAGAGAGAGAGAGAGAGAGAGAGAGAGAGAGAGAGAGAGAGAGAGAGAGAGAGAGAGGGAGAGAGAGAGAGAGAGAGAGAGAGAGAGAGAGAGAGAAAGAGAGAGAGAGAGAGAGAGAGAGAGAGAGAGAGAGAGAGAGAGAGAGAGAGAGAGAGAGAGACCGGGATTTTTTTAGGTAGTTCCCTAATCGGTCTCACAATGCATACGTCTGCCCTTAATTCAAATTCAGATTGAGATAGTGTTATTAACCTTTTCTTTGGAAAAATGTTTATACAAGAGATGAAGAATGAAAACCCCAAAATCCGTATTGTTTTGTGTTGATTCTTTCACCTCCAAACCCTTGAATAAAGCTTGATCAAGTGACCAACAATGCGGCTACAATCCTTCGATTATCCCGAGCACGTAACTTGTTGAAACCCAATATTTCTGAACACAATTCATCGTCTTACGTTACTCCCTTCCAAGGAAACCACCTTGTCCCAAGGCTTTCACTCGATCGAATCTATGTTGACGTGATCTTGTCCAAAACCTTCAAATCAACCCAATCTTGAAGGAAAACCCCACCTTGGTTTTCTTATTTGAAACACACAAAGCCTCCAACCTAATATTCTCGGTTACACCAAACTTAATTGGATGTTATCAACCCTAATCTAGATGGCCACCCAATTGAAAATGATAGGAAACTTTGTAATCTGGTTTTGTTTAGATTTTATTCACTAGAAAACCTTAACTAAAAGAAGATGCATGAATGATTATATATAGTTATATGAAGGAACGGGAAAAAAGGAATGCAAAAAATTGAAACAAAGTTGAAATTTTTGGATGGGAGAAACACATAGGTTGGCCTATGAAAGCACTGGGTCAGCCTATGCGTGTTTTTCAGGTTGGCCTATAAAGGTCATAGGTCGGCATATTAGACAACATGTAGGGCGACCTATGGGAAGAACCTACATGCTTTAATACTGCTCCATGGGAGGCGACCTGGAAAATCCATGTGTCGGCCTATACTGAAGCTGAGGCTCGTATAGGCCGGCCTGATGTTGCATAGGTCACCCTGAAATGACTTTGAATTTCCAAAAACATGTTTTTAAATGCATATATGATGTTGACTCCTTTCAAACTGATTTAAATGCTTCCTAATGACAAGATGCATATCTAGAATGAGAGGATATTGTCCAATATACATAACGATATATTTTTCTAGTTTTGACATCACTCAAAATATTCAAGCTCTCACATATATGCTTAAATCTATTTGCTATGGTCTTTGTAACCATTTTCATGATTACGTTGCATGGGTTGATGGTTCCGAAATCATTTGGATTGGTTGGGTACTAGAATTTCGGGATAATGGAAATGAAAGTATTGTTAATCTCCTTCGAGTCCTTATCCTCATTAAGAATATCCAACACCATCCTCATGACATCTTTACCCACTAAATACCTATAAATTTGGAAGAAAAGAGTTGGAAAACCATATGGGCCTAGTGCCTTTAAGGGGTGCATCTGAAAATAGCCTCGTCAACTTCTTGTTTAGTAAACCTTGCATCGCACTAAGGCTTCTTCTCATGACCTATCTTACCCTAGACAGCTTCACAAACGGTTTGAATGTTAGCGAAGTATATAAAATATCAATGTAGTAGTTGATGAGTATTTGTTAACAGTGTTGTTCCCCATCTCTACCGGTAACCATTTTCATCCTTCTAATTTATAATCGAATTTGTTTTTCGTCTTTGAGCTGCCTCGCCATGGAAGAACTCTGTGGTCCGATCCCCCATCTCAAAGCCACACTACTATAATTCTCTGCCTCCAGATGTTTTCCTCAGATTTCAACATTTTATTTCTTTGGACTTCAAGGGCTTTGTAAGCTCTTGAGTGCTCCTAATTTGGATGACTATCTTTTGTCCTTTTTAAGGAGGTCTCTAGTTCTTCTAATCTCAGAAGCTACAACACTTGTTCTATATTCTTTAAAACCTCCTTCTAGTCCTTGTGTAGCTTAAAGTTTGTGACACCCTTGTAGAGTGCTTTCATTCCATATCTAGCGAACCATACCCTCACACCTGATGTCCTTTCCCACACGTCTTCAAACCTAAAAATATTAATTCTTCTTTTTTTCCTCTTCTGTAAGTCAGCTTCTAAGTCGATACAGAGAGTTGCATGGTCTGAACCATATCTGGAGATATGGAAAACTTAGATGGGATTGAACCTATTAGAGAAACTAAACATAGCCAAAAGTATACCGAGTCTGCATTGTATGTTTTCCTCTCCCTATCTCCCATTTGTCTAAGTGTAGTGGTAGCCCTCAAAACCAAGATCAGATAATCCTCACACCTCTAAGGGTTGTCTCATCCACTTCCTTCACAATCCACCACCTGACAACACTTAAAACCACATTTCAGTCTAACTGCTTGCATTTCAAATTCCTTAAGCCTAGTTTCCATAATGAAAACTAAATTGGGGTTTTCCATTTGAAGGAGCCTCTGCAAGGCTTGAATTGCATGGAGATTCTCCAACCCACTGCAGTTCCAACACCAACTCCGGTTCTTTGGATGTTTCATTCAATGAGCCAATTGAGTTCCACCTTTTCTTTCCCCTGCTTCTGCAATCTTCTGGTGAGCCTTCTGAAGTTATCACATCAATCAATTTTATTTTCCCTCTTTAGAATTACAAGAGTTTTGCCAGGTCTGACTTTGCTTTCCACCCTACTACTTTTTCCACTTCTTCTTTTTAACAGCTCCAGAGGATGTTTCTTCCTAGTACATGCAAGATTGATAGCAACAACTGCAAGAGATTCTACTACAATCTCTATTCCAAGGTTGTTATTACCTCCCCTACTGACTCCTGATGCTTGGCTTCTTCCTCCTGATTCACTTTAAGTTCCCCATCTTTCCCTCTTCCATTTGCGTCACATTTGTTGTGGCTGAATGAAACATTGAACCGAGTTTTGGTGCACATACGTGAACTTGATTCCTTCCTTTTTTATTCTTCAAAAACTTTGGCTAAGGGTGAATCCTTAAGACACAAGCCATACGATAGTTACTATTCATCTAAGTCCACATACCCTTCTTCACCCAATTCAAAAAATGCTTCACACTCCTTCATCTGATGCCCTGGTCTTTCGCATACACACAAAAAGTTGGTAGTCTCTCATAAAGGTTGAAACGCATGATATTACCAATCTTCTTTGCCATTGTTTCAGATCAAAGTATTAGGGGGAGATCGTAGACCCTTACCCAGAAACGTTTGTAATGCATGTTCAATCCCAGTGGTTGTTATTCACCTGAGACCTGTGTCAGAACCAACAAATTCCTATCAAAACTCCAAGAGCTATTCCTTAAGAGTAATTTTAGATCTTGTTTAGTTGAAAACCTAAACAGAAATAAGTTCTTGTTGAGCTCATGGGTTCCAAATGTGCTCATAAAATCCCTCAAATTGAAACGGTTGTCCATCTATAACTTCCTTGGTAGGGTTCTTTGAAAGACCTCTTCATCGATGATTTCTTCTGTCGTTGTCGTGACACATTCTTCCTCTTCTTTCAATAGGGGAATATACTTCATTTCTCCATGCTAAAAATACGTCTGAGAGAGTAAACCAAACGAAAGGTTTGGAAGAGGATCCTGGATTTAACCGCCACCACAAACTCTAGGGTGAACAAATAAGAGAAATGGCACTATAACTTTAGAGAGATAGTCTATCTTCTTGTGCTTTTTTTTATTTTTGTTTTCAAATGTTTCAATATAGCATAAACTTTTTATAAAGGAAATTTTATTTTTGAATATAGAGTTACTAGATATCCTTTCGTAATTTAAACTTTGACTTTTTTTTTATAGATTTCTTCAAACTTATATATCTCAATATTGAGTTTTTATATTTAAATCTCATAAGCATAACGACTCAATCAACTATCCTAATATAAATCAATATCAAAACCCTAACCTTATCCCTATATTATTCTTTTCATGGTTTTTCTAAATTATGCAAGAATTCTTATTCTAGGACAAAACTGAATTCATCATGAAGCGCCCACTCTCATTGTTGCTATTGAAAAATAATCTCTCTGATCCAGACTTGTCGTCGCCACCGAGAAATTATCTCCATGATCTAGATAACTCGACAATGAAAAACCTCTCCGAGCTATTAGAAATTTCTTTGCCGATTTAGATTTGCCATCGCAACTGAAAAACTACATCTCTGATCTAGACTCATCGTTGCCACTAGAAAACAACCTCTCTAATCTAGACTCGATCTCACAGTCACAACTAGAACTAGAATTTATCCAGAAACATTCACTCTCTTCATGTAATACGATGAAGAGAAAATCTTGTTTAGAAAGCAATGATGAAAAGAAGAAGAAGAAGCAGTCAGCCCTCACAGGAGGAGTTCACAATTGTCAAATCTTGATGGCATCAAGCCAGAAAAGATGAATATTGGTGAGTCCTCAAGAAGCTTATGTTGTATATGTCTCGATTTGAAAACAGATTCTGATTAGGGGTACTCATGGTTCATAAACTGCATCGCACTGAACCACATTTATGGTTTGATTCAGTTTGCAATAACCACTTCAATAAGAAGTCAGTTAACTGTTAAAATATTTTCAATTCAATTTAAAACTAATTTAGAACTAGTTTATAATCAGTTTATAATTTTAAACAAATTATATATTTTGAACTGTTATAAAACCAGATTTTTTAACTTTATAAAAATTTAAATTTTTATTATATTAAAAAACTATTCTTCAAAATATTTATTTAAAAAAATATGATATTTTTATTTTATAAAAATTGAGAAAAATATTTTCAATATTTTTATTTATTTTCATATTTTCGGAAAAAAAAAACCTCGTTTTTCACATTTTCGAACAACTCGACTTTTTCATATTTTCGAAAAAAACTCGATTTTTTTTATATTTTCGAAAAAACTCTACCTTTTCATATTTTTGAAAAAAACTCTACTTTTTGATATTTCCGAAAAAAACTCTACTTTTTCATATTTCTAAAAAAAACTCTACTTTGTCATATTTCTGAAAAAACTCGACTTTTTTATATTTCCGAAAAAACTCAACTTTTTCATTTCCGGAAAAACTCGACTTTTCATATTTTCGGAAAAACTCTACTTTTTAATATTTCCGAAAAAACTCTACTTTTTTCAAATTTCCGAAAAAACTCTACTTTTTCATATTTCTGAAAAAACTCGAATTTTTCATATTTTCGAAAAAACTCAACCTTTTCATATTTTTGAAAAAAACTCGACTTTTCTATATTTCCGAAAAAACTCGACTTTTTCATATTTTCGAAAAAAACTCGACTTTTTCATATTTCCGAAAAAAACTCGACTTTTTCATATTTTCGAAAAAAAACTCGACTTTTTTATATTTCCGAAAAAAATTGACTTTTTCATATTTTCAAATAACTCGACTTTTTTATATTTCTGAAAAAAAAACTCAACCTTTTCATATTTTTAAAAAAACTCGACTTTTCTATATTTTCGAAAAAACTCGACTTTTTCATATTTCCAAAAAACTCTACTTTTTCATATTTCCGAAAAAACTCTACTTTTTCATATTTCTAAAAAAAGTCAACTTCTTCATATTTATGAAAAAAAACTCTACTTTTTCATATTTCCGAAAAAAAACTCTACCTTTTCATATTTCTAAAAAAAACTCAACTTTTTTCATATTTTCGGAAAAACTTGATTTTTTGTATTTTCGAAAAAAACTCGATTTATTGTATTTCCGGAAAAAATCAATGTTTCGTATTTAAAAAAAATCAATTTTATTTTTATTTTTAGGAAATAAAAAGTATTTTTTCTAGATTTTTTTTTAATTTTTAAAAAAATTATTTTAAAAAATATTTTTACTCTGAATTAATTTTTTATTCTTTTTATTTAAAACTAATTAATTTATATAATTAAATCAACTCATAAAAAAAATTGGCTCTGAACTGATTTTAAACTAAATTTAAATTGTTTTAATTAGATGGTTTAGTTTATTAACTATTTAAGTGATTCAATTTTTTATAGTGTAATATAGTTTAATTTAAACATATAATTTAGTTATGATATGTTCAAAAAGAAAAAGTTGCAACCAAGTTGCATTGATTGTATTTCCAAATATGTGGATTATTGATAGATGGGAATCATTAAAGTATGAGTCTTGTGAGATATTGGATGGAACTCTAGTATGGTCGAAGGGTAGCTTCTTGGTTGTGACAGGTATTAAGCATGAGGTTGAAGTTTGTTCGCATGCTGTTGTCGAAAATAATGTGTGTTGTAGTCGAAGTTTGTTCTAACATGCATTAGGCAATATTACTAGGTTGTTAGTATATTGGATTGGGCCTTGCTTGTAAGCCCAAGTGTTTAAGTTAGCTTGTAATGGGTAATTGTTAAAAAGCTCATTAGGTTAGTGTGTTATTTTTCTTATAAATAGGATGCTAGTTTCTCAATCTTGCCATAAGAAAAAATAGGAAAATAAAGTCCTAATTTCAAGAGATAGAGGTTATTTGTTATTCTTGTATACATGTAATCTTGTTCTAAGAGAAAGGAAAGAATATCAGTTTAATAATCAATCCTTGTTGTTCCTTGTTGTTCCTTGTTGTTTTACCTTGTCTTCTTTATTATCCCAACCCTTGTGTGTTTCTTGATCATTAAGAAATCGTTTATACTTTGTTTCAAGACATCTGATTCACAACAAATTGGTGCGGTGAGCGTGGAGAAGGTTTGTGGCGCTTGAAGATGAAAGCCCTACTAGTTCAGCAGGGTTGTTTGGAAGCGTTGAAGGGAGAGGCAGCTATGGACGCTGCATTAACGGCAAAAGAAAATACGGGCATGATTGAGAAATCCCACATCGCAATATTGTTGAGCCTTGGTGATAAGGTTCTTTGACATGTATCAAAGAAGACTACAACATCAAGATTATGGGTGAAACTTGAAAGTTTGTACATGACCAAATCTCTGGTGAATCGACTCTACCTGAAGCAAGCTTTATATTCATTCAAGATGAGTGAAGACAAAGTGTTGGCTGAGCAGTTGGATATATTCAACAAGCTGATTCTTGATCTTGAAAATATTGACGTGAAGATCGATGATGAAGATCAAGCACTATTGCTGCTGTGTACTTTTCCCATAACACATGTTCACTTCAAAGAAACTCTCTTGTATGGAAGGGAGTCCCTGACCTTTGAAGAAGTTCAATCAGACTTGTATTCTAAGGACTCGAATGAACGAAAGGAGCATAAACCTTCGCCGGTGGATGAAGGTTTGGTCGTTAAGGGAAAACTCTTGCGAAAGGATGATAAGTTCGACAAGAAGAAAGGTAAAAATCAACAGAAATTTTATAGTGGCGAAACAACTGATATTCAATGTTATCACTGTAAGAAGGAGGGTCACACAATAAAGGTGTGCCTTGAACGCCTGAAAGATCATAGAGGTAATGGCAACACAACCATTGTTCAAGATAACTTCGACTCATTTAATGTTCTTGTGGTTTTAAGTGGTGACTCAAGAAAAGAGTGGATTATAGATTCAAGTTGCACTTGGCACATGACTCCAAACAGAGAATTGTTCGAGGAGCTATGGGATCAAGATGGTGGATCTGTGCTGCTAGGAAACAAAGAATCTTGCCAAATTGCAAGTATTGGATCTGTGAAATTCAAGCTCCATGATGAGCCAATGAGGCTATTGACTGAAGTCAGATATGTACCTGACTTGAAGAAAAATTTGATTTCTGTTGGTGAATTCGACAGAAAGGGATACGTTTTTCAAGAAGAGAAAAGTATCCTAAGAGTTATGAAGGGGTCGAAGGAAGTCTTGAAAGGCGTGAAGAAATAAGGCTTGTATACCCTTGAGGCTGAGGTTGCAAGTGGTTCGACAAATGTTGCATTGACAAAACCTGTGTCGAAGACAGAATTATGACACATGAGATTGGGCCATGTCAGTGAAAGAGGCTTGGTCGAATTGGGGAAGCAGAACCTGCTAGGAGGTGACAAAGTCGAAAAGTTGGAGTTTTATGAATCTTGTGTATTTGGTAAATCCTGTAGGGAGAAGTTTAACAAAGGCAAGCAAAGAACACATGGATCCCTGGATTACATTCATGTTGATCTTTGGGGGCCTGCAAGGAATCCTTCACACTCAAGTGCAAGGTATTTTCTATCCATCGTTGATGACTATTCCAGAAAGCTATGGGTATTCATTCAAAAGACGAAGGATGAAACTTTTGAGAATTTCAAAAGTTAAAAGATTCTGGTCGAAACTCAAACTGGCAGAAAGGTTAAGAGGTTGAGAACCAACAATGGCCTTGAATTCTGCAACGAAGCGTTTGACAGTTACTGTGTTGAGTCTGGGATTGCAAGGCATAAGACTGTAGCAGGTACTCCTCAACAAAATGGCTTAGCTGAGAGATTCAATCGAACAATCCTTGAAAGGGTTAGATGCATGTTGGTTAGTACTGGATTGAAGAAGGTATTTTGGGAGGAAGTTGTTTCGACAGTAGTGTCACACCCTCATTTTCTCCTTTAGCCTTTATACCCTACATTCGCCATATCATACATCATTTTATTGCATATCGAGCATGTGGGTACGGATTGGGTCGATTTGTCATTTTCCATTTCAAATGAGATAACTTGTTTATCTTGGACTACATGGAAGAAAAGGTTCATTATTTAAGGTTTGATCTAAATTAGAAAGTCTACTCATGTGGATTTCTTTAAGAAGAAGTTACTTGACAAAATATTAGGATATTCAAGATATATTCCTAATGACCATGAAATGCAAGGCATAATTCAAGATTGCTTCATCCAATTTTGTTTTAAATTCTTGATCAAGTGGAGTTCAAATTTGCAAAGCATGAGTCAAGATCACAAGTCCATAATTCAAGACTTCATCCATTTCAAGCTTAATGGTTCTAAGGAAATCCATCATGAATTCAAGATTAAAGGCAAGAATATTACAAAGAGAAGTTTTATGACATTACAAGAATGTCATTTGTTGCAAGATTTCCAACTCTAAGTAATGTTTAGAAATTAATTTATTTCTAATACTTCATTCAAGTCTCTAGTCAAATTCATGTTATGGTGATGCCACACCAAGTCTACATTATGCTTACAAACATCCAAGAAACATGCAAGGATTAAATCAACATTGGAATGTTTAGGACCAAGATTATGCATGTTAGTCATGAATAAAACAGTCTCATGCAAAAGGTGGCAAGTTTCCTCATGTCACAAGACCAAGGGAATAACATGTGACAATGCTTCTACATATCAGAATTTTCAAAATGCTGTCAAGAGTTGGTGGCATTGACCAAGAGGAGTTGTCCAAACACAAACCAACAAAATGGGTGCAAGGCACAAGGTGCTGCAGCAAATAGCATAGGAAAGTAGTGCAGAAAATGCAGCATAGCAAGTTGCATGGAAATGGAAAGAAAGAGAGTGACATGAGAAAAGGTGGCAAGAGACATTGCCCCATGAAAAAATCTGATGTTTGGGGGGAAGAGAAAACCCTAGGAGCTGAGATAAGAGGAGGGGGCTATAAACAAGAGAGTTCATTCATTCAACATTCATTCTAGACGCACATTGCAAAACCAGAAAAAGATAGAGAGAGCAAACAAAACCCTAAAAAACCAGAAAAATAGAAAGCTTTGCAAACCAGAGAAAAAAGAGAGTGAGATAGAACCAAGAGGATCATTGAGAAACAAAACCTTCACAACATAGAGTGAAGATGGGTGAAGTACATTCAACCAAGACCAAGGAGGACTTGCAAGAAGGATAGAAAGCTCTTGGGTATCCATTTCCTCCAACCTTTCTCCCTTTATTTTTTTGCTCTTACATTCATTTTGTTTACTCTTTTATGTATTGTTGTATTGTATGTATCATGTAAGGTTCCAAAGGGACCAAGAAACTATTCTCAAGAAACCACAAAAACGAAAGAAAAACGTAGAAAAAATTAGGTTTTTTCACCTGGTAGCCTGACACGGGCCGTGTCACACGACACGGCCACCCGTGTTGCACCTCTGTTTGAGGTTTCAACGTGTAAAATGCCCTGGACCCCTGACACGGGCGTGTCACACAACACGGTCACCCGTGTTGCATCTCTGTTTGGCCTCAAAATCATTTTTCTCCCAGACTTTATGACACGGGCCGTGTCACACAACACGGCCACCCGTGTTGCACCTCTGTCAAGACCCAAAAATCCTCTTTGCATGTACCCTGTGACACGGGCCGTGTCACACAACACGGCCGCCCGTGTCACACCACTGTTTTTTCACTTATTTTGTTATTTTACCTCCATAAAAAAATTTCCGTTTTTTTCGCACGTCTCGATTTTTTTTAGCCGACTAACCCCATATGTTTGCATGATTTTAGTGTGAATATTGTTATTGTCCTTGTTGACTTTTGATTCCAAAAACCATTTTCGAAAACAAACTCTCGATTTTGTCGAGCCATTTTTAACCTTGTAAGTCGGTTGCCTTGTGCACCGCCATCGACCTTGTTCGTATCACCTCAAATATTTTTTACAAACAATAAACCTTGATCCAACATCAAGTGGTCCTCTTTTCTCATAAAAATCCAAAACACAATAAATATATGATTAGGACTATACACCATGGACTTTAAAGTGGTGGAAAAGGAATGAGAATGGAGTCCTCCTACACTCGTTCTGAATGTTTTGGATACAAGACGCTCGACTTGGTTATTCGAAACATTCATTTCTATCCAAAGTCTTTTGTGTATAATCCTAATCAAGAACAATTTCTCTTAAGAAACTTAAAAATAACATCAACTCATCAAACCTATTTTCGCCTTAGGGCATCAATCCAAAAACCCTTTTTCAAGGTATAAAATCAACCAACAAACAACAATTTCGTAAGCCTCTGAACTACGAAGCTCTGATTCTTCACTTCTTTTAAGTGAGGATACGTAGGCACAAGGGCCACAATCCTTGGCGAGCATTAAAATAAATAAACCAACCCCTTTTTTCCTTAAGCAAGCAAACTCTTAATAAAAACACTCATTCACGCTAAATAACCTAGGAGGTTCCCATCGAGTACGATGGATGCGAGGGGTGCTAACACCTTCCCCTCGCATAACCGACTCCCGAACCCTAAGACTTGGTTGCGATGACCACGCTCTTTTCCCAAAGGTTTTATCGCTATTTCCCTTTCCCTCCTTGGGATAAATAAAATCCGGTGGCGACTCTGTGTCATTTTTCACGTAGCGACAAGTAGCTTACCTGATAAATAGATGTCCCTCGGCTGCCTTGGGAATGAAGACACCTGAAGAAGTTTGTTCAGGACATCCACCTAGTCTCGACAGACTGGGAGTATTTAGTTGTGTGGCATATGCTCATATTAGGCAAGACAAGGTCGAACCTAGAGCTTTGGAATGCATGTTCATGGGATACCCTGAAGGAGTCAAAGCTTATAGGTTATGGTGCCTAGAGTCAGGTCACAGGAGGTGTATCACCAGTCGAGATGTAGTTTTCAATGAAGCAAAGATGGCTTTCAAGAAAACTAATAATGCTGACGAAGAGCTAGAATAAGGAGAGATTCCTGTTGAGGTGGAGCACGTTGATGCTGAATTGCGTACCCCAAATGAAGTCGAAGAAGACGCAGAAGATGTTGTCGAAGATGAGGAGACTGATAATGACTACTTGTTAGCAAGAGACATGTCGAGGAGAGTCATCAAGCCACCTCAGAGACTTGGGTATGCAGATCTTATAGCTTATGTCATAATCTCTGCAAGTGAGGTTCTAGACGAAGAACCTAGAGACTATAAGGAAGTTATGAGGATTCGAAAGAAGACTGAATGGATGAAGGCCATGGATGATGAGATGAAATCTCTCCATGATAAAAACACCTGGGAACTGATCAAGAAACCTACTGGATCCAGGTTAGTCATTTGTAAATGGATTTTCAAAGTTAAGGAAGAAATGGAAGGAGTGGCGTCGAAGAGATACAAGGAAAGATTGGTTGCTAGGGGGTTCACTCAGAAAGAAGGTATCGACTTCAATAATGTGTTATGTACTGTTGGGAAGCATATATCCATTTGAATGTTGCTTGCCACAGTGGCACAGTTCGATCTTGAACTGGAACAAATGGATGTGAAGATTGCGTTCTTGTATGGTGACTTAGATGAAACAATCCTGATAGGGCAACCTGAAGGGTGTGTCAAAAAAGGGAAGGAAGATTATGTGTGCAAGTTGAATATATCCTTATATGGACTAAAACAATCGTCTCGACAGTGGAATAGTAGATTCGATAAGTTCATGGCACACATAAGTTTCATTAGAAGTCATTTCGACCATTGTGTTTAATTCAGATTTCGACCGGGTAATTCATTTATTATTTTGTTACTCTATGTGGGTGATATTCTAATAGCAAGAAACGATTTCGAAGAGGTAATGAGGGTGAAGGATGAACTCAATAAGGATTTCAACATGAAGGATATGGGAGTTGTGTCCAGGATTTTTGGGATTGACATTCAAAGAGATAGAAAGCAGTCGAGATTATGCTTATCTCAAGAGGCATACCCACGGAAGATTCTCGAAAAGTATGGTATGTCGAATTCAAAGTCTGTTGTGACTCCGACAAACCCTCAATTCAAGCTGAGTATAGATCAGTGTCCCAACACTGATGTTGAAAGAACTTATATGAATATTCCATATGCTAATATAGTGGGTTCTTTAATGTATGTTATGGTCTGTACTAGATCCGACATAGCATATGCAGTAAGTCTTGTAAGCAAGTACATGATGAATCCTAGAAAGGCTCACTGGCAAGAATTGAAGTGGATTCTAAGGTACATAAATGAATCTCTGAATAGAGTCCTAATTTATGGTGGAGCCTTGGGTGAAGATAGTAAAGCAACAATTGAAGGATATGTCGACTATGACTATGCAGGTTGTATGGATTCTAGAAAGTCTATTTCTGGATATGTGTTCACTATGTTTGGGACAACAATCAGTTGGAAAGCAACAATTCAGAAGGTCGATGCCTTATCAACCACTGAAGCGGAGTATATTGCCCTAACTGAAGTTGTGAAGGAAGCATTGTGACTTGAAGGTTTTGCAAAGGGGCTGAAACTTCAAGGTTGGGTTATCACTGTTAAATGTGATAGTCAAAGTGCAATACACCTGTCAAAGAATTCAGCCTATCATGAGCAAACCAAACACATTGGTGTGAGACTGCATTTCGTCAGAGGGGTAATCGAGCATGGAGAAGTCCAAGTGCTGAAGGTTTCGACAGATTATAATGCTGCTGATATGATCATCAAGACGTTGCCCAGTTGCAAGTTTTTCCACTGTATGCAGTTGATAAAGCTGCATGAAAAAAGATAGTTTCTTGATGTGATAGAGTTTGTTCCAATGTGGATATTTGTGAGATATTGGATCGAACTCTAGTATGGTCGAAGGGTAACTTCTAGTTCGACGGGTATTAAGCATGAGGTTGAATCCTGTTTGCATGTTGTTGTCGAAGATAATGCGTGTTGTAGTCGAAGTTTGTTCTAACATGCATTAGTCAATATTGCTAGGTTGTTAGCATATTGGATTGAGCCTTGCTTGTAAGCCCAAGTGTTTAAGTTAGCTTGTACCCTAAGTTAGCTTGTAATGGGTAATTGTTAAAAAGCCCATTAGGTTAGTGTGCTATTTTTTTTTATAAATAGGATGTTAGTTTCTCAATCTTGGCATAAGAAAAAATAGAAAGATAAAATTCTAATTTCAAGAGAGAGAGGTTATTTGTTATTCTTGTATACTTGTAATCTTGTCCTAAGAGAAAGGAAAGAATAGCAGTTTAATAACCAATCCTCGTTGTTCTTTATTGTTTTACCTTCTCTTCTTTATTAACCCTAACCCTTGTGTGTTTCTTGATCATTAAGAAACCGTTTATACTTTGTTTCAAGACATCTGATTCACAACAAGTCTAAATTACATTGGAGCAAAAGACTTACTGTCCATTTGAAAATTGTTCTATTTTGTTGGTGAATGATAACTCCAGCAGAGAAGATGTTGTGACGAGTTGCGAGTGTCCTAATTGTCATAGATTATTCTTTGCACAATGCAAAGTTCCATGACATGCTGAGATGAATTGTCAAGAATTTCAAATTTTGAAAGGTCATAAACATGAACAAGATTTGGATGATAAATTTTTGAAGTTGGCTGAAAAAGATGTTAAGTATTAACAAGTGTGAGTAGGGTGGATAATAGTCCCACATTGGATAGAAATGTGGTGACTTGAGCATGTATAAGTGAGAGAACCCATACACCTATTACCTTAAGGTTTTGGGTGAGTATGTGGTGTATTTCTCACAAAGGTTGCTCTAGAAAAAAAAGTCCCACTATGTGTAATGCTCCCTAGTTGAAAGTCCAACAGTGGTATCAGAGTCTGGTTCGAATAAAGGGAACGACTTACTTGTATCGAAAGTATCCCCATAGGTCGTGGGTTGAGTGTCTCGTTGAAGAATGTCAACGGCGGTACAAGGGTGCAGTTGCACAGTTAAAATTTCTGCTTAGTGTATAGACTCACACTTGAGGGAGAGTGTTAAGTATTAACAAATGTGAGTAGGGTGGATAATAGTCCCACATTGGATAGAAATGTGGTGACTTGAGAATTTATAAGTGAGAGAATCCATACACCTATTACCTTAAAGTTTTGGGTGAGTATGTGGTGTGTCTCTCACAAAGGTTGCTCAAGAAAAAAAAGTCTCACTATGTTCAATGCTCTCTAGTTGAAAGTCCAACAAAAGAGAAGTGGCAGAGATATCCAAACTGTTCATTTTATGTCAAAAGAAGTCATGGATGTGAGCACATGAAATGCAGGTTTATTTTTTAAACCTACATTATCTCTCTAATTAACCCTTGTGGGTTTTAAAGTCGCGGTCGCGTAATGATTTTTACAATTTTGAATGATACAAGTGTTGCTGACTGCGGTATTCTTTAATAGTAATATAAAAATGGTAATACGATATCAGACTGTTTTTAAACCCTTTATCATTTTCACTAGCTCTATTTTCTTTTCGGGTGTAAATGCAACTTCTGTTACCATTGGAAAGAAATGGGAGATTGGACATTTATGCAGTGGAGTATATTCTTGATTACATCGTTTTAAAGGTAACTAACTCTTCACAAATGTTGAATTAATTTTTCTTTTCCTTCTGTTATTATTGCTCTCTATATCTAAACATTCAGGTCTTTACATAATGTATTAGATTGGATATGATTTTAGGAATTTTCACAATGCATTTTCTACCCAATTTTTAGAAAACAGTAAGTTAGTATAAAGAGTGCTTAAAGATGTGTGAAAAACATTGCGGAAATAGATTATATCAGCTGAAAGAAATTTAAGATTTAATTTTGTTATTAGATTAGGTTAAGGCTTTTTAGAAATTTATTTAACTAAAAAATAATAAGTTTTAAGTTTTTTTTTTTTTAAGTTTTCAAACCGACTTATTTAAAAAAAAATTAATATTTTTTATTATTATCATATATTACATTTTGTATTTATGTATTTTCACTTATGTTACAAAAAATATTTTAATTTAATTTACGCATATTAGTTTGTTACGTCTAAACATATTATGGTAAATTGAATAATTGAAATAGTTTTTTTTATATAAACTTATAATTTCTAAATATTATACTAAGTTTTTATGGGAACTAAAAGTATTTAATTTTGAAATTGAGAGATTAATTTTGGAATAAAATATTTAAAAAAATTAAAAATTAATAATGTCTTAAATACTTCCTCCATCCTAAAATAAATGTCATATTTACACACCGATTAAGAAAATGTAATAAATAAAAAAAAGAAAATAGTTATTTTACTAAATTATCCTTATTAATTTTTGATATATTTGAATTAGCATTAATTGATAAGATAAAGTGACAAGTATTTTAAGACATATTATTTTCTTAAATACGACACTTATTTTAGAACGGAGGGAGTATGATAAAAAAAAAATTTTAAATACACCAAGCGTAAAAATATAAATACTTTCATGTAATTAGGTTCTTTATTTTAAATTCAAACAATTTTGATCCTCTCTCATATTTTTCCATAAAAAATCTATTAGATGCTCGATTTTAAAATTTATATTTTTTATTTATAAAATTCTATAATATATTTATATACGATAATTTGTTATGTTTTAGAAAAAAAACTTATCATTTAAAAAAAGAAATATTTTTAATTTTATGTGTAAAAATATGAATGAGATCAAAGTTGTTTCAATTTAAAATAGATAGAATAAAATCGTAATTAAGTTTATAATTTACTATATTTAAATCTTTTTAATATAAAATTATAATTTTTTTTAATACTAGAGAAATTGTCACTTTGATGGAAAACACAAATGTTCTATTTTAGCCTCTTAAAGAAGAATTTGCTATATTGTTATACATTACTCAATTTCTCAAAGCTTACTAATTCTATACAGTTTTCATAACAGATAGTAACAGTTCTAGAAGTGCAGGAGAAAAGTATGTCATTCTATTTATTTCTAGCTTAAAGAAGGGGATTGATATGTTGCAAACAATTTTAAATTCTCTTTTTTATTTAGTTCTTTTTGTCTTAGTACACAACATTCAAGTTATTAAGTTCTCTTTTTTATTTAGTTCTTTTTGTCTTAGTGATTTTCTTTTCATAATTATTAATATAACTAATGCATGAACTCCTAGTATTATCACAATGTATGGACATGCATATGTATATTCTACCGGATGTATGTATTACACGATATAGCATATACCTATAAATTCACATAATATATGTATTGGATTGTTGGTTGTATAGTGAGTTAGAATATCCATTATACTCTAATGTTTGAATGGATTTGATTTATAAAGAATATATGTATGAACTTCTATAACACCCCATATTTTTTTCTTTAATTAATATTGGTAGCAATGCATGTAGCAATTACTTATAGATTTGTTTATGAGTGATTACGAGTACTTCATGTATATTAAGGAGGCTCAGCCCTAGAGTAAAGCAATAAAAGGTCATTGTTTAGGGTCTCTAACTTTTCTTTTATTACATGTATTCACTTATGATATATTTACTAGTATTATTTGTGCCATTAAAATCTAGCATGTGCGTAGGGATGAAAATAGGTTAGATCGGGCTAAATTTTGTCAAACTTAAATTTGATCTGTCAAAAAAATTGAAGCTTAAGTATGACATGTAGTATGTTATAGACTTATTTTTAACTCTGAGTTTAATTTTTTCTAAAATCTAGTTAACCTGTTAATCTACTAAAAGCCTATTATTTTAAATATATAAAAATAAACAATTAAAATAATTTTTAAATAGACTAACAAACTAAAAAATCAATGAGACTAAAATTTGTTTTCATTGACTTATTTTAATTTATCTATTAATATAAGTTTAGTGATACTATTTGTTTAATATAACTTATGAAAACAACTTATAACATTGTTTACAAAGGGTTTTAATCTTATTTTTACAAGTTCTCCAAGATAACCAATTTTTATTTATGTGCAAAACATAATATAGTGATAATAAAAAAAACTATTCATATTATTTAAATAGAGTGATATATTAGATTTAAAAGATTTTTTTTATAGTCTGAGATCTAATATTTTTAACTAAATAGACTTATAAAAAAATTTAGATTTTTTTATTTGAAAAAAAAATTAGTCTATCCTGTGTAAACTAACCTAGCCTATTACCGTCTCTATATATACATACTTATACTGTTACAATTACATTACATTTATTAATATTTTGCAGTTTTCACATGACTTTTGTCTTTTTAATTGTTTGCCATTTGTATTTTTATCTTAGAGTTAAAATCTAGTATTACTAATTAATAGTAATAAAAAGCTCATTGTTTATTTTATGAATTTAATTGCAATGCGCATACTGTAAAAACACTTTATTGATTTGTTTAAAATATATTAGTGTGAAAAAATTTATACTAACAATGCATATAAATATCATACTTTTTTTTTAGTGTGTAGTTACATTTTTTTAATATTTTTTTATTTTATTAATTTTATTGCAATCAACAGCAATTTCATTACCGTGAAAGTAGACAAACAATATTTTAATAAAGTTTATACAAAAAATTTATTAATGATTAAGTTTTATTGTTCAAATATTTTTCATTTATTTTTAATTTATAGTGTTTATTTTATTTTTATCTAATGTGGCACTTTCTTTAGAGTAACATTTACTTCAAATTTAAATTAAAAATTCAAAAACATTTTAGAAATATAAAATTTCAACAAAAATTAAAATGATTAATAATTTTATTATCAGTTGAAATTTTTTAAAGTAAAATTAGTTATAATACAAGGGTAATGTTAACTTGTGCCCTTGGGGCACATGTTAAGAAATCCACAAATAGAAAATAAGTATTGAAAAAAGCAATAAAATCATTAATGTTTAACTTGTATTAAATTTAAAACATAACTTGTATTAAATTTAAAACACAATTTCCAATAATTTTTTACTATATTTATCACTTAACATGTGCCCCAAGGGCACAAGTTAACATTACCCATAATACAATTATTAAATTTCAATAAAAAAATTAAACTTAAATTTAATAGTTTTATTTAAATATTTATAAATATCACACATTGATATTCGCTTTATGCTTACTTGAGGAAAGTGAGGAAGGTGATATTAAATCAATCATCGAACAAGCTCGCGGGTGGATCGAAAAATGGTTCAATGACATTAGACCTTAGAGTCCTAATGATATAGATAATGAAAGGGTCACATGGATGAAATGTTATGGGTTGCCTTGTCATGCATGGGATAATAGGTTTCTCACATTGATATCAGGTAAGGTAGGGACTTTCATTTGTTGTGATGAAGATACTGAAAAGAAGAACAATTTTAATGTCGCGCGTTTTTAGTCAATATGAGGTTCGCTATTAACTTGAATGAGGCTTTAAATGTAGAGATTAATGAAAATATTTACAGAATTAAGTTGGTGGAAGATCACCATGGACCAAAGCAAATAATTATCCCTTACAAAGAAAAGGAATTATCAGTTCCAGAGTCATCGGACTCTTCCGGGGACGGTGGCGCGTGGGCTTCCTCTGATGAGGAAGATGATGATGAGACTAGAAAGCCTAGTGAGGTAGAAGTCGGCCTAGACAAAGCTGATAGTGGGAAAGTTGTAGATATTGGAAGTGATAAAGAGGTGGTCAATACCCAAGTTTGTGATAGTCTGGGGAATATCATCAGAAACGATGGTGTTTTGTCCGAGAATTGTGTTGAAAATGCTGAAAATGTGAATTTTGTCATAGAGCAGCCTATTCAAAATATGGCAGATATTGAGGGTGTTGCACCCCAAAATTTGCCCTCGTTTTTTCTAACTTTGACTAACTTTTGCTTCGCATTCATCTGCATATCATCTAGGTCGATCATTTCTCGTATACTGTCCATGTTATCAGCCAGATTGGGTTTATCGGGATTACAGTCGTTTTGTTCGCATTTTAGACCAGTTCAAATGATGAGATTTATTTCGAAATCGGACGAAGGTTATATTCTTTCTGGTGGTTCAGTCTGTGCTGATAATTTTGTTGTGTTTCAGTATTCGCCCCTTTTGTTCGTTTTTATTTCGTGGCATTTTTTGATTTATTTGTATTTTTGTTTTATAATTTCATTTCATTTGTTAATATAATATATTAGTAAGCTTAAGTTTTAGAATTTTAATTAGATTTAATTAGATCTAATTAGATTTTTATTAGATTTTAAAAATAGAATTTTAATTTGGAGTTTAGAATAGAATTAGAATAGTTAATTATTAGTTAATTAGATTGGATTAGATTTAGAAATTAATTAGAATTTTAGTTTTAATTTAGAAATTAGAATAGATTTTTAATATTAGAATAGAAATAGTTTTTTTTAATTAGAGTTTAAGAATTTTTTAGTTTTAACTTAGAAATTAGAGTTTAGGAATTAATTTCAATTAGGATAGAATTAGATTTTTAATTAGGTATTAGATTAGAGTTCAGGATTTTAATTAGGATTAGATTTTTAATAGAATTATAATAGATTATAATTTTGTTAGAAAATAGAGTTTAGGATTTTAATTAGGATTTAAGTTTAGAATAGATTTTTTTCATTATTAGAATTTAATTAGAGTTAGAATAGGTTATTAATTAGAATTAGATTATTATCTTTTTAATAGAGTTAGTTTGAATTAGAATTAGGGAACTCCCGGAGCCCCTCTCCACGACCACGGGGGCGTCGACCACAGCTGAAGAGGCCCCAACCAGTGGCCTCCAAGAAACGAGCAAGGTCTTCGCCCAGGAAGGAGAGACGTTCCCCGGAGCCAAGGGCAAACAGGCCTGAAGCCCCGGCCAGAAGACCGAGGGGGCGTAACCCGCCTCCTCGACACGAACCATCACCTCCGCAATCCCCGGTTCGCAGCGATGAGGACGATTACAGGAACCATCTGTCACGGGAAATCATGGCGACCCCCATCCCCCACGGGATGGAGAAGTCACTCGTGCTCTCGACGTACGATGGCACCTCGGACCCAGACGATCATCTGGAGGATATCAAGGCAATGCTCGACTACAGGAACGTCCGGGGAGCCATCAAGTGCAGGTTATTCCCGACAACGCTGAGGAAAGGCACGATGGTATGATACAAAATCTTGGAGCCTGAGTCTGTCACGTCTTAGAGGGTCCTGAAGGATCTATTTTCACGGAATTTTACGACGTCAAGGCGGCATTCAAAGACGGAGGCCGCACTGAGCGCAATCATCCAGGCCTCGGACAAGCCTCTCAGGAACTACATTGAGAGGTTCACGAGGGAGGCGGTCTAGGTAACGACTTTGGACGATATGAAGCGCTACCTAATGGAGCAAGGCCTACGCCGAGGCTCCAAGTTCTACGAGGTTGTGTCCATCCACCGGCCAGACACCCCCCAAGACTTTCTCGAGAGAGCCCGCCATTATATCTGGTTCGAGGAGACAGAGGCTGCCAACACTTCCCGTGAAAACCGCAACCGAGAGACCCCTCACGGGTCCCGAGATGAAGCAGCGTCAGCCCCCCGGTGCGGGGGAGACCAGCGACGAGAGGATCGTCCCCGAGAACCCCGGGAGCAGAGGGGCCCCGTTGGCCATTTTACTGAGTACATGGCCCTAGTCGCTTCCCACGAGCGCATACTGGCTGAGTGCGCCAATTTAGAGTTTTTCCGAGGAGGTGTCCGTTTTCCAAAACTGGCACCCACCAAAGCCAACGTGGAAAAATTCAAATATTGTCGCTTCCACCGGAGCCACGGGCACATGACGGAGGATTGCATCCACCTAAAGGACGCAATCGAAATTCTAATCAAGGACAGGCACCTAAAGAGGTACACCAGGGGAGGAGATGCCCCACGGCAGGAAGCTCCCAAGGCCAAAAGAGTGGAGGACCTTCCCCCTCCCGACAACGAGTCTGGCTTGCAGGTGGCCCTCAGTGTTGGTCGACCTGAGCACTGGTTCGCACTAAGGGAATTCGGTCTCCCAACCGAGCTTCAGCTGCCCGAGGAGCCAGTGCGCCCCATCAGCCGATGGGAATACTTCCCTAGGGCAATGGTCATTTCAGGCGGTACACCGAGCTAGCTCTCGATCGGGTCGGTTAAAAGGATGTTCGACGAGCTAATAAACAACAGCTCCAGCAAGATGAGCACGCTCGACAAGTTCCGCGACCGGTCCAACCCGATCACTTTCTATCTCGAAGAGCTCCCCGGGGGAGCCCCCAACTCGACCATACGTCTGCTGATACGGGCACAGATGGCCAACTTCGATGTCCGCCGCATCCTGGTCGACGGAGGGAGTTCGGTAGACATCGTGTATACCCATCTCTTCTCGACGCTTCAGCTCGACGAGACCAACTTGGCCCCCTACCTGGGATCCGACCTGCAGGGCTTCAATGGGACGACGACGAGGCCATGGGGATACGTGGAGCTCAAGGTCACCTTCGGAGAAAAGGAAACGGCCAGGGAAATCAACGTCCGTTTTCTGGCCGTCGAATGCCCGTCTCTGTATACTGCATCCTGGGTAGGACAACACTGGCCGAACTAACCGCAATGCCATTGACCGTCCACCTGAAGATGAAGTACTACACCTAGCTGGGAGTCGTCGTCACCCTCAAGGGGGACATAGAAGTTGTCCGGCGATGCTTTGAAGCAGCGATGAAAGGCCTCAACACAATCGGTCTCGCGACCAGAGCAGCTAAGCCCTCCCCCGTCCAGGAGAACAGACTGAAGGATCACGTCTACGCCGTAGACCTCGACTGTCGTTTCGCCGAAGAGCCAGATCGCGAGGACAAAGCCGACGACATTCCTCCAACCACCAACTGGCAGCCTATCCACCCAACACGCCCCATTACCATACGGGGATTTCAAGATCGTAAACCTCGAAGCAGACGAGACAAGAACCATGAAGATTGGGGCGGGGCTGCCCGACCTAGCGAGGAAGCAGCTGAAGGCCTGCCTCCGTGAGAACGCCGACCTCTTCGCCTGGAGCGCCGCAGAGATGCTCGGACTCAACCCCGAGGTCGTCTGCCACCAGCTCTCCATCAACCCGGCCGCTAGGGTCGTAGTACAACGTAGACGTAGGCAGTCCCCCGAAAAGTCGACGGCGGCCGAAAAAGCTGTAAAAGACCTCCTAGAGACAAATTTTATTTCGGAAGCCCGATATTCAACCTGGTTGTCCAACGTTGTACTTGTAAATAAATCTAATGGAAAATGGAGGATGTGCGTTGGTTACACCGATCTCAACCGGGCATGTCCTAAGGACGTCTATCCCCTCCCTAACATTGAAAAACGCGTCGACAACTCGGCGGGTTTCAAACTGTTGTCCTTCATGGATGCTTACTCGGGGTACAACCAGATCCACATGGCCGAGGTCGACAAGCAGAGCACATCGTTTATGACCGAGTCGGGCAACTACTACTACAACGTAATGCCCTTCATCCTAAAAAACGTGGGTGCCACCTACCAACGGATGATGAACAAAGTCTTCCAGGGAGAGATCGATGACATGCTCGAGGTATACATGGACGACATGATCGTCAAGTCCTGCATGGAGGTCGACCATACGGCGCACCTCAAGAAAGTCTTCAAGACAACAAGGAAATGCCGGATGCGGTTCAACCCGGAGAAGTGCATCTTCGGGGTGCACAGGGGGAAGTTCCTCGGTTTCTACCTGACCTAACGGGGGATCGAGGCGAACTCGGATAAGTGTCGGGATTTCTCCAAGATCGCTACTCCGAGCACGAAGAAATCGATACAGTCTCTCAACGGGATGCTCACGTCGTTGTCCCGCTTCCTCGCCAAGTATGCACAACACGCCCTCCCGTTTTTCAAGCTGCTGAGAAAGGAAACCGCGTTCGAATGGACGGAGCAATGCGAACAAGCTCTCCTCCACCTCAAGCGTGTCCTGTCAGAACCGCCCGTCTTGATGAGGCCCGATGTCGGGGAAGCCCTCTACTTGTACTTGGCCGTGTGAAATGAGGCCGTAAGCACCGTGCTGATCTGGGACACCCCGGAAAGGCAGAAACTAATCTACTTCACGAGCAATGCCCTCCACAGCCCAGAAGTAAGATATCAGCGAATCGAGAAAGTCGCTCTGGCCCTAATCAACGCGGCCAGGAGGCTCTGACACTACTTCCTGGCCCACACCATCATGATCAGAACCGAGCAGCCCATCAAGCAGCTGCTCGGACGACCCGATATGGCCGGGCGCATGCTGAAATGGTCGCTGGAACTCTCCGAGTTCGACATCATCTATGAAGGCAGAAAAGCCCTTAAGGCCCAAGTCTTGGCCGACTTCGTCGCCGAGATGACCCCCGCAACAGAGTCCACCCCGGGAACCCACAAGTGGACCATCTTCGTCGATGGCTCTTCAAGCCCCTCGAGAAGTGGCGCGGGCATCATCCTTGAAAACGAGGAGGGCATTGTCGTAGAAGTCTCCCTAACGCTGGCCTTTCCAAAAACGAACAACCAGGTCGAGTACGAAGCCTTTCTGGCCGGACTCCGCCTGGAAGAGGACCTCGGAGCCAAGGAAATAAAGATCTTCACGGACTCCCAGTTGGTCGCATCCCAAGTTCGGGGCGAGTACCAAGCGAAGAACGACAACCTGGACGAGTATTTAGCCCTTATCAGGGAACGAATGAAGAGTTTCGACTCCGCGGAAGTACATCACGTGCCTCGCGAGCATAATACACGAGCGGACGCCCTCTCCGTACTTGGTCGAGCGAGGATCTCCTGGACGCTAACACTAAGACTTGCTATTTATACTAATAAAAAATAACGGTCATTAACAACTAGCAAACGAAATTGAGACAAGTGTCGCTCTGCATGCCTTCGAATCCTAGAAGCGCTCCACGTGGCTTCCTTGAGGAATGGATGAGACCGAACTTTCCCTCCTTTATTTGAATTCAAACCTTCCTGTCGAAATGCCTTCAGTGGCACTTCTATCAAATCGAGTCTTCCAACTGCTAAGAAATATCTCTAAGTCCATAACATAGATTCTCTTGGCGAAAGGATGTCTTCGACTCAAATTTTAAAAATATGGCTTCAGTCGAAGTCATTAAATTTCTTCAGAAAAATCTATTTCCTACTTTTAATCCCATTCAGGCGTCGAAATTAAGAGCCTACAAGAATCCATACATCTATCACCTTAAAGTTTTTGGTGAGTATGTGGTGTGTCTCTCACTTGTGTTGCTCTTGCCCCAATGCCCAATGCTCCCTAGTGTAAAACTCCTCTAACATGGTATCATGAGCCTTTGGTTCGTAAAGGGATTGAATTACATGTATCGAAATGCCCAGGAAGCGGTGTCTCGTTGAAATTGAAATGCCTAAGGAAGAGGTATATTTGAAATACCTAATAAGAGGTGCCTAGTAATAGGTGTCAACGGCGATACATATATATATATATATATATGTGGACAAAAGAAGGAGTGTTGGAATAATATAAC
This sequence comes from Lathyrus sativus, assembly GCA_963859935.3. NCBI lineage: Eukaryota > Viridiplantae > Streptophyta > Magnoliopsida > Fabales > Fabaceae > Lathyrus > Lathyrus sativus. The sequence goes on along the minus strand of CAWUDS030002694.1, from coordinate 11,028 downwards.
AAGTGTGAGTAGTATGGATAATAGTCTCACATTAGATATGAATGTGGTGACTTGAGCATTTATAAGTGGGAGAACCCATACATCTATCACCTTAAGGTTTTGGATGAATATGTGGTATGTCTCTTACTTATATTGCTCTTATTCTAATGTTTAACGCTTCCTAATAATAAACTCCTCTAACAGCAATGAAAAGGTTAGAGAATTTAGAGAAGAAAATTTGCAATTTTAACAAAATATTATCGATTTTATTTCTTGAATTTTAAAATATAATTTATCTTTTAGATTTTTTTTTTTAATATAACTATGTTTTTTTAATAAAAATACCAAACAAATTGAAATATCAAAAAATTTATCAAAATGGCTAAGTTTCTACGTTGGGTCGCCAGCCCAATTGGCGACAGAGTCCAAATGAAATGGACTCGCCATTTCAAATGACGACATTGCCTAACTTGACCCAATAGGGAGTAGCCAATTGGTTTGGCTACTCCTCCCATTTTATTTTATTTTTTTCTTTTTAGGGTTTACGTTTTTTATTTCAATTTAAAAAATAAAAATAAAAAGTTAAATTCAATTTAAATTATTTAAAAAATAGATAAATATAAATAGGTTGAATTTACATATTTATATAAATTGATACATGAGATTGTAATTTTCATTAGTTTTTTTTTTCAATTGTAATTTTCATTTTATATAAATAGGTTGAATTTGACTACTCCTAGTCCTCCCATTAGTTTTTTTTTTTTCAATTGTAATTTTCATTTTATTTTAAATTAATATATTTTAATATTTATTACATATCTATATTTTATAACGTTATTTAAATTTCAATTAATTATTTCTAAATCCTAAAACCTAATTTAATATTTATTCCATTTCTTTTATTTTAACATTATTTAAAATTTAATTAATTATGAAAAAAAATAGGAGGAGTAGCCAAACCAATTGGTTTTTTCATCATTAATTGAATTTTAAATAATGTTAAAATAAAAGAAATGTAATAAATATTAAATTAGGTTTTAGAGTTTAGAAATAATTAATTGAAATTTAAATAACGTTATAAAATATAGACATGTAATAAATATTAAAATATATTAATTTAAAATAAAATGAAAATTACAATTGAAAAAAAAATTAATGGGAGGAGTAGTCAAATTCAACCTATTTATATAAAATAAAAATTACAATTGAACAAAAAAACTAATGAAAATTACAATCTCATGTATCAATTTATATAAATATGTAAATTCAATCTATTTATATTTATCTATTTTTTAAATAATTTAAATTGAATTTAACTTTTTATTTTTATTTTTTAAATTGAAATAAAAAACGTAAATCTTAAAAAGAAAAAAATTAAAATAAAATGGGAAGAGTAGCCAAATCAATTGACTACTCCCTATTGGGTCAAGTTAGACAATGTCGTCATTTGAAATGGCGAGTCCACTTCATTTGGAGTCTGTCGCCAATTGAGCTGGCGACCCAACGTAGAAACTTAATCATTTTAGTACATTTTTTGACATTTTAATTTGTTTGATATTTTTATTAAAAAACATAGTTATATTAAAAAAAAATCCTATCTTTTATTTTTCAAACAGTTAGTTATGATATTGAATTAAAATATTAATAGATATTTTGCACTGTCAGAAAAAATTTAGAAAGTTATTAAATTTCGTCCTCGATACCTTACAAACTTAGCTGCATGTATTATGGTGATGAAGAATCAATTGAAACATATTTATTACATTATTCGTTTACAATATAAGATTAAAAAATCAAAACTTTTAAAAATATATTTATTTATTATTTATTTTATATTATAACTATTTGTTAATTAAAAGTTGAAATATTTAATAAATTATTTAATCAACTATTTAATAATTATTTAATATTTTACAATTATCTCATATTATTTCATTCTATTTTATATTATTTAATATTATTAATAATTTTTTAAATTTTTTATAAAATATTTATTACTAATTATTTAGTATATATTGCAACTATATATTAACTAAAAGTTAAATATTTAACAAAACTATTTAATCAACTATTTAATAATTATATTGCAACTAGTTTAATAAATAGTTGCAATATAAACTAAATAATTAATAAATAGTTCATTAAAACTAAATAATACTTTTTTTACCGTATATTGCAATTTTTAACTAATAAATAATTGCAATATAAACTATTTAATTTTTAATAAACTATTAAATTTATTTAATATTAATTATTTAATAATAGATAAACTATTTATTACTTACAAAATAGTTATTAAACTATTAAATGAAAATATTTATTAACTAATAGTTAAAATATTAAATAGGTGAAATATTTACTAAACTATTTGATTTATTTGATATTAATTATTTAATAATAATGTTTAATAAGCTATTTATTAATTAGTAGTTGAAAAATTAAAGATTAAATATGTGAAATATTTAATAAACTATTTGATTATTTAATATTAATTATTTAATAATAATGTTTAATAAAATATTTATTACTTATTTAACAATGATTGTATAATTTATTAAATACTAAATAATTAGATTTTCATAACATATACTTAGTTAAAATTGAAATTGTATTATAAATATGGGAAATGCTAACCAGTGCCCTCAGGGCATTGGTTAAGAGATTAAAATGGTAAGTTGGGTATTATTTAAGAGATTGAAAATATATTTTTTTTCTAAATATATGTGTATTCAATGCCCTGAAAAGAGAAATAATTAGACTTTTTAAAAAATATTGTGTGTATTAACTTAACTAAATATAACATATTTTTCTTATTTGAAATTCTTAACTCAGGCACCGGTTAGCACGACCCAATAAATATAAGCAAATTGTATACGTTATATATATTTCAAGAAAATACTTAACACGTCAACACATTTAGCTCGTGGTTAGCAATGTTTTAGGGATGTATGAGTCTTATGTTAAAATCCCACTAAGACCAAAATTTGGAATTTCTCATCTTTTAATTTTCAAAATCAAAAATAATAAAAATTAAAACTGCCGGCATGAAAAAAAATAAGAAAAAATAAACATAAAAAATCAACTTGAAAAAGATTGTCCTATCATAGAGGATTTTTCAAATTTCACTCATATATATACCTATTAACTCTACATTTAAACAATATAATTTAGATGAAATCGAGTTTTAATTCACAAACGTATTACTCCCTCCATTCCGTATTATAAGTAAATTTTATTTTTTAAATATATTAAATAATTAATATATCTATATTAATACTTAGAAACGAGGGTAGGATCAGTGAAAGCTCATCCATTATTCAATGTCTTTTAAAGTGAAACAACGTTGGTCTGTTTCTTTCATGTGGAATGCAGAATACATGTTCCTGAAGACCCCCACTTTGAAAAGGGAAAGGTCATCATTATAAAGTAGTATATGTTGATATATCTGCACATTGTAACTAAAAACTCGAAAGTTCCAAATTCTTGGGTATCAGATATTAAAGAATGTTTGCTGATTTCAAAGCTACCCCACCCCATATGATTTTACTGACACCCTTAAAATGCTTTGTTCAAAGCAGTAATGGTAATCAACTACCAGGATGTTGGATCTCACTCAAATTTACATCACATGCATCTTTTTTCCTTCAACTCTCTTGGTTTGTGTGCACTAGTATTTAAAGTGCTGTAAAGACTAAAGTCTGAGAACATGAATGTTTTTGTTCTTTGCAATGACTACTTGTGCCTATAACATGTTATTTTTATTACAAATTCTGCAAATTGTTCCTCCTTTTTCAGACAAGTCTAATGTTTAAGTTTGCACCAAAACATCACTTAAATCATATTTAAATGTCTATTTGCAAACCAAAGTGCAAGTTGCATAAGAGAGGAGTCTATTGAAAACAAATTCAGATTACAGTAACTGTGACATTGTGAAATGGCCAAGAAGGGTTTGTTTAGCATGGTAGAGAGAATCTTTACATGGAACACACATTCTAATCAAGACAAGGTAAGTGTTGTGCTTCTTTCACTAAGTGCTCTTCAATTCACTGTGATTCTAAACATGCACTATTTTTTTAAGTTACATTATAGTGTTGACGAGAGAATTACCTATTTTCAGAAGGAGAAAAGAAGAAAGTGGGTATTTGGGAGGCTAAAGAGCAAGAGATTTCCTTTAATTGAAGCACCGCCGCCATTAAAAGAAACACGGTTAAGTGAAGCTGAAGAAGAACACAACAGTCGTGCTTTAACAGTAGCTATTGCTTCAGCTGAAGCTGCTCTAACTGCTGCTCAGGTTGCGGTTGAGGTTGTTAAGTTCCAATCTGTTCATCAATGTAAAGGAAAACTAGAAGTTAAGCATGTTAAAACTAAGCATGACGCTTCTATATCCACACACAAGTGCAAGAAGAAGATTGAAGAATATGCAGCCATCAAAGTTCAAACAACATTTAGAGGTTACCTTGTGAGTTTTGTACAGGATTTCAATTTTCAATTTGTTTTAGCTTATTTGTATGATATGCATTACAACAAAGAGAAAGTTAAGTAGATTAGATTATGAAACTGAAGTCGTCTCTTATTCACTGATTGTGAGATATTGCAGGCGAGGAAAGCTTTGAGGGCATTGAAGGGAATTGTGAAGCTTCAAGCTATCATTCGTGGCAGAGCTGTAAGACGGCAAGCTATGAATACTCTGAAGTGCTTGCAATCCATTGTGAGTATCCAGTCACATGTCATTGCAAGGAAACTCCAGAATGTTGAAGGAAGACGAGATTGTGGTGAATATGAAGAGATGCAAGGTTCAAGAGACAAGATCATAAGGGTGGGAATAACAAGTTGCTACAACCATAATGCACTTTTTATTGCAGAAGTTAATCAACTTTTTGTTTCTAACATATCATTCCTTTCAAAATTGGTTTTTAATTGAGGTTGCAGCCGCATCACAATCCTTGATATTGCAAAAATTGCAGCTTATGTGGCCTCAATAGTGGTCACATTTCAATCACGGAGGCATAAAAATATACGCTACTGCAACCTAGATCACGGTCATTGATATTTTTTAAGAACCTTCATCCTTGTAAAGTTAGGAACTGAAACGTAGTTTTCATATTTTTCAGATGGACTCAAACAGTGAGAGAAAGTGGGATCACAGCATTTTAACGAAGAAAGAGATGGATTCCTTTAGCATAAGCAAGAAAGAGGCTGTTACTAGGATAGAAAGAGTAAAAGAATACTCATATAACCATAGGGTAAGAAGCTCTTAAGCCTAGTTTTACTCTTTGTAATTTTCACTCATTAAGGGTCTCATACTAACTAACAAAATCCTTTTAGAAGTCAGCTGAATCAGAAAGAAACAACATAAATGGAAGATGGAGGTGCTGGATGGAGCAGAGGGTAGACACACAACATTCTAAGAGTAAAGAACTTGAAGATTTAGACTCAGTTTTCAGCTCACGTTATAGAGAAGTAGAAGATTGTGGAAGAAGACAACTAAAGCTTAGACATATTCAGAAACAAAATGAAGTTGAAGGATTAGATTCACCGATACTATCTTCAAGAAACTCTTTTCCCCAAAGGAGCCGAAGTTCAGAGAGACAAGATTACTCATTTCCAAGATCTCCTGCAATTCCAACATATATGGCTGCAACGAAATCAACACAAGCAAAAGTAAGATCAACAAGCACCCCAAAAACAAGGATAGGAGGGAATTGGGACATAAACTATGATTGCTATTCACCGTGCAAGAGAAAGCTAAGTAATAACCAACAAGGATCTCCTAGCTTCAAAGGCCTTTCAAGGCCTTGAAAAATCAAGCGAAAAGAATGAAGGATTACGGCATTGATTATATTTAAGTTTTAAATGCTGAACTATGATCTATTAGGCTCTATGAGTTCGCTATATCCATTTCAGTTTTAAGGCTGAATTATCAATCACATCTCCATCACTTGAATTCTGTTATATTTTTCTGTTTAGTTTTATAAGCTAGCAAATACAACCAACACTTTTGATTCATCCAACACACTTGGACATGGACATGGTTATGAAAGAGTGGACCAACCATAAAATGAAATGCATCTTGTTATTGAAATATTTTGAAGGAGTATACAAATAGCAGAAAACGTAAAACTTGCTGGTCTGCAATATTCACTCCAAGTCCCACAAGCACTAATAGGTGTAAAACTTTGGTAACATTTGGTTATCACCTACTAGGAAACCACACACCACTAGTTATAATATCATATTTTTGCTTCAACTTCTGTCCGTTTTCAGTCAAATCATTGCGAATTTGTCTGTTTTCACCAAAAGTCAGTTTTAGAATGAGCAAAAAGCTGGTATAATAATCAACAAGTATCTCCAACCTTAAATCCTTCTTAAGGCCTTAAAAAAATCAAGCCAATCATGTTGGAAAGCAAAAGTTACATTACATGCAATGCACTTTCACACACACAAAAAAAAAGGACAAAACTAAAACCATACACATGTTAATCTTCCTCAAGGTATAGCTGGTAGCCTAAGATATAGCTTAGGTTATCTAGTTGCAAATTTTAAAAATAAACTTCAAGTTTCATTCTGTTAAGAGTCCCACATCGGACAATATATGGCATGAACATGTGTTTATAAGTGGGGGTAATCCTCACTCTACCAACCGGTTTTGTAGGGTTGAGTTAGGTCCAACCACATTTCTAAACATGGTATCAAAGCCTTGTTTAAGATCCGGTGGGCCACCTTCTATGGTTTCCGCTATCGGGCCACCCACCATTTATTTCCACGCTTCAGTTGTCCAGTCCTGAGCGTGAGGGCGTGTGTTAAGAGTCCCACATGGGACAATATATGGCATGAACATGTGTTTATAAGTGGGGGTAATCCTCAATCTACCACATTTCTAAACACATTCCAAATAAATTTCAATGAATCCAAACTCTATAATTAAGTGTGGTAGAAGAAAATTATAGTGACAAGATGAGATTAAGAATTTGCAGCACACAGTTGCAGGCTCTGGCACAAGAGGTTGCAACACTTGTTAAACAAGGTGTTAATCTAGTAACAAGATGAGGATGTTCACAAGTAACTCATCTTCATGTTGCTACTGTCATGCTTGCAACATCCACTAGTCTTCTCCATAAAGCTTGTTTTCAATGTCATTCCCATCCCCTCCAATACAAAGCACTTGAGGTTTGTTTCAATTTTCTCACACAACTGTTTCCCATCACCCATCTCCTTCACCATAATATAGTATAGTATAGATCAAATGTTAATATTTTGATAGAAATTGGATGAGATGGTATCTGCTATCAATTGGAAGCACATCCAAGACAGTTTTGAACAAATCAGAACGTGGGGTCCTGTGACGGGATTGTGTGTGCAACAAACCCACAACCAAGACCTCTCCCTGCTACAAAATTCAACGTGTGGCCTTCGTATGCAACGGGTTTCTATATGTGAGATGCGGCAAACCTGCAAGAGAGGCGAAAGTACTATGAATCAAAGATTTAGAGTGCTGAGTTGCTGTGCCTTAATCTGAATCAAAGATTTAGAGTGCTGAGTTGCTGTGCCTTAATCTGAATCAAAGATTTAGAGTGCTGAGTTGCTGTGCCTTAATCTAAAAATGTTGAGTGTGTGAAATCTTAACAGTGGATATTGATATAAAGTGTGATGAGATCATGCTAATTCCAAGCATTGTGTTGGTATTTGGGGTCTACAGCAAACAACTTCATTAAAAGATTCAGATATATGCTGAAGGAAAGCCTGGTCTAAAATCAACAACTAAGACATATATACATCTCATTGTTGCATCCAATCGAATTCCCTCACATCTACTTATTCTTCTCATTCTTGAGACAGCACATAAAAGTAGGAATGGTGAAAATCAAAAGCAATGAAAATGATCATGAATGAGATAAGGACTTATAGAGCTTGAATCCATCAAAGAAGGACATCAACAAAAGGAATGGCAACAAGATTGGCTCACACGTTGAGAAGAGCCAATAACTTGAACGGAACTCGTATTGTGATGTAGAACTCATAGTCCCTTGGTTTACCAACATACATCATAGTAGCATAAGCATTTTTATTTTGGGCTTCAACAAATGGAATGACAAAACATCATGTCCTCAATAGTAACAACAATAACCACCAGTCCACTAAACCTGCATTACTAATTTGCTCAACCCATATAGAGAAAAGGAAGCATTGAAAACTAGAAATGTTTTGCAGTGTGTGCTTGTTTGTATAATATGGATTAATTGATTGATATCTATGTAACCTTGTGTTACGTACATAGCAGAAAAACTCGACATTAGATAGTCAATTCATAACCAGAACCTATGTACATTGCACTCTTAATAGCGCCTCTCTACCCAAATAAAACATTACTAACTTGACAATGTTGAATAAAAAGTTAAAAGGCAACATCACTAATGTTGTTCAGATTCAAAAAGACCACTACACACTCTTCAAAAATAAAACACGACATAACATAACTGTCATCATCAATCAAATAAGAGTTGGCATGTTGCAGAGCTCCTTGTACATGAAGATAACTTCATGAACAATTGGTTCTTTTCAAGGCCGAAAATCTTGATTGTCATAGTCTCTAATACCTTTGAATGTTCCATAATAAATTTAACAAAGTTGAAGTCACATTCTCTGCCTGTGTAACAACTAATTCTAAATGTTTTAAGCTGTGACGAAAGACATTCTGGCGCAATGGTGGGATTTGGTGAAACCTTCAAACATTCAAAACAAAGATTTTTTGCACTCAAATGTTGAAGATTGGGAAAATGTGGGAGTATTTCTATCAACGGCTTGCACTGCCCCTTCTCCTATGAGCTATGATAAAAAGTAAGTTCCATGTGAGTCAAATTGTGAAACATGGGAAGTGTTTTCCCAGGCATCCCCGGTAACTGCAGCATGAGTTGCACGATAGAACATTAGAAATGTATACTTTGTATTCCATATCTCCTGGGAAGTTGAGAATGAAGAGAGAGCCATACCGGTTTCCATCCCTTAGAGAGAACGCTTGTGGTTGCAGCGAATTCGGTTGGCAGGAAAGAGAGAATTGACTCCGGCAAGTCGCTGATTCTATCCACAGTTGGAATTGAACGTCCAGAAGACATCGTCTGCAACTATGAACGGGCCAAGCAAAGAAAGGTGGAGGTTTAGCAACATATCTGCAGCAATTTGTAGGGTTTTCTGTTGTGATTTGTAACAGATCACAAAAGCTAATTAGGGTTTGGGCTGTAGTTTTAAGAGCCGCGGCGGGACTGGAATTGATCGCCTGAGGCGGGACGAACTCGTTTTCGGAAAAAAAGAGAACGAGGGAAGTCGTTGCATTCAATTTATTACTAGATAAATCATCCTCCGTTGCATATCTTTGATTAAAACATACTATAATTTAATTATTTTTTTAAAATATTTTTATCGATATGAAAGACAAGTTTTTTATTTTCTATTATGAATAAACTCGAGTAAGTATTTGTTGTCAAAAAGTAAATAATGTGTGGCACTTCTACGCAGGGGTGGCTAGAGGTCTTATTAATTTTTTAGTGGGTTAGGACTTGCTTATGGTGGCGAGAGGTCCTGTTTAATGGTGTTTACGATGATGAGAGAGCAATATCAAGTGAGGTGAGAAACTCTGTAGCTGTAGAGGTTGTATCGTGTTTATTACGATATGTCTCTTCTCATAACAGGGATGAGATGTTTATAGAGACTTTTGGGCATCGTTAGGGTTTTCTTAGGAATAAATGCCCACTTAGTCAGTAATGGAGCGTTGAATTTCTACTTCCTAATGAGATGTGAATTAACTTATTGACTATGACTTCTCTTTAATTGAGGCACGTCTTTCCCCCATGTTTTTGACGTCTGGCGAAGTAGAGAGCTCTTAGGGTGAGGTTGTCCCCAATCGTGAGCGGTAGATAAGTGTCGCCTCCTACTGACGATTGTAATCTCTCCACCTTTAATAGGTATTTTACAAATAGGGAAACTACTATATTTGGTCCTTTAACTTAATCTTTGGGTCCATTTTGGTCCCTTAATTTTAAAAGAGGTCAATTTGATCTTTTAATTGTTCAAACAGCGCCACAAAAGTTCTTTTTGTCTATTTTTCTCAAATGATGCTTATTTATATATGTGTGACAACTGAGTTGACTTTTAACCGTTATCTTCTTTGTTTCCACCCTGGGCTTCGTCCCTTTCTTGTTCATTTTTTTTCCCAAATCAAATTAGAGTTTATGAATTAGTTGATTCTTAACTGAAATTACTCATTGAAATCGAAGGTTCCATCAACAATGAATTATGGGCGTTGTTCAAACCAATCTAAATATATGAGCTTTGGAAGTTTTAATTCAATGTATACACAAGCTCAAATCTACAATGGAAACTCGTTTTTCATTGTGGAGACATGGTTGTTCTTCACAATGCATCAATCGTTACGAATTTTGGAAAACATTTTTGGGGTTTTCGACATTTTAAGGCAAGAAAATTTTTTGAAATTCTATTATTCACATTGTCAACTGATATAAACCATTTGCTTAATTTACACGGAGTTCTAAGCAAGTTGGAAGTGGATTTTTTATTATTTCTATGAGGATGTGGTAGATGAGAATGACCAATTTATGATGAAGAAAAAATGTAGGTTGGAGAAGATAGCAAAAGAAGTTGATACAGCAAAAATAGAAGTTGAAAATCTTAAGGTTATAAATGAGGAACAAAAGCAAGAGTTAAGAGAACTTCAAATTCAAATGAAGAAGATGATGAACTGGGGAAAATTTTGGAAGATTATGTTTTGTATTGTTTTCTATGTGTTGGTATTTAGGATGTTGTAATAACATGTAATTGTTTTCAGATAATCATTTTGTGTCAGGTTGCGTATGTTTGTGTCAGCTTGTAACATTTGAACCAATTGATGTTTGTATCAATGGTTATCAATTTGAATGGCATAAGTGTATCAATTAGTTTTTACAAATTGAATGACTTATATCAATTTGAATGGTTTACAAATTCAGTTGAATAACAAATTATACCATTTGACATTAATTGTTTGGTTTATTACACATT
>CAWUDS030002693.1:0-13662 GCA_963859935.3 Lathyrus sativus | reverse complement strand
CCCTTCATTTAAATTTTTCATGATGACTTTGTAGCGGTGCTCATATTCAAATAATTAACGGTTATTTAAATTATTTATATTTAAATTTGATTATTAAAAATCGGTCATTTATTATTATGGTTTTAATCAAATTTAAATTTTGAATATAATATTAATATACTTTTAGCCAAACTCATTTTTTTTAACATCTATATCCAAAATAAAAATTAAATTAGTATAGTTTTTAAATAAAAAAATTTTGAAAAAAAACATATTTTCCTTCTAAAAAAAGAAATTATTTTCTTAAAAATATATATATTTTTTATGTTGAAAAAAATCAGTAAATAAAAGAACTGAAAAATAACTTTTTTTTCAAAAAAAAGAGTCTTTTTCCTGAAAATTAAAAAATAAATTTTTTTATTTTTGAAAATAAATATTTTTCTTAAAGTTAAAAAATAAATTTAAATAAAAAAAATTCTTGCAAGAATTAAAAAGAATTAAATCAAAACTAATTATAAAATTGGTTATGAATATAATTGGTTAGTAATTGATTTATAATTATTTTACAAAAATGAAATTCAATTATGCTTATTAATTTTAATAAGCGTTATAATATATATATATATATATATATATATATATATATATATATATATATATATATATATATATATATATATATATATATATATATATATATATATATATATATATATATATATATATATATATATATATATATATATATATATATATATATATATATATATATATATATATATATATATATATATATATATATATATATATATATATATATATATATATATATATATATATATATATATATATATATTTTGGTTATGTAAATTAACCATCTATATGCAAGTGGGAGAATGTGTGCTGAGGCCCTGCTATATTTTGAATCATGAGTAGTTACACATGCTAATATATACAAATTAAAGATCTATTGTATTTATGAAAATAAACTTTTATTGATCTTTCACGTATGCAAAAAGATAAATAGTGAGTCCCTAAATATTTTTACTTCATTATTATATATTGATTTCATTTCCTTTATATGATAATAATATTATATTATGGTTGTCTTTAATTGGAAGATTGTTGGTCAGATCGTGGGGCAAAAGGACATCTTCAATCATTGTCTTATTTAGCTCAAGGTTGTAACTTTAATTGGGACCCTAAGCCGTTCAAATTCTTATTTAGCTGAATGAGTTTTCTGAATTCCGGATGAATTATGAAGTGTCTTTCGACATTCTTCAGTTTGTCGACGATAATATTATTTTCGGTGATAACACTTAGTCTAATTTGTGGAGCATAAAGGCTAGCTTATATTAGGTTTACGCATTAATTTCTATAAAATTAATATTTTTGGACTTAATGTTTGGACCATTTGCTTCTCCACTGTTTGGTTTCAAAAAACATCTGGAGAGGTATTTTTATTTAGTTAGGAATGGATGAGGTTTCTTTTGCTAACTGTATTGATGCCTTTAAGTTTTATTTTGTCACCTTTCAGAAGTTTGTTTAGTTCGAGTAAGGCAGTTATGATACAGTTAACAATTTATTGGAGTATTGGTTTGGTAGAAACAATATTTTATTCCGTAGTTATGTTGTTAATGTAAATGACAATATTATTGTCTCTATTAAATTTTTCTCTTAGAACTAATTAGCTATTGGTAACAAAGATAAAACCATCTTTATGGATTGATTTGTCTTTCAGTTGAGTGGTCTAAATTCAAGGTGATTAGTTATTTTGGTTGTAAGGGTTAAATACTCCTTAGATGAATTTTTTACTTATCAATATATACATATAAATAAGGCTTCACAAGGTATAGATGTTATTTATTTGACTTGGTGGAATGGTTTGCTAGTTATTGTACGTATAATACAAATTGTTGTGTGAATGTTTTTTTTTCTTCTTCTAGGTTTTACGTGTATATGGAGGGGGAGGGGTTAGGATTAGTTAGTGAATGACTTATAAGAATGGATCTATTTATACAAGAAAAAATTAGGTTAACAAATATAGAAGGAAGTCAAATATTAATTAATATAATTAAAACTTTTAATTAAGATTTGATTTTGATTTTTTGACTAATTAATCAATTATGTTGATTTTTTTCAAAGATGAAAATATATCCTAAAAATTAAAAAAGTGAACAAAACTTTCCGATTTTTATTTTATGATTTTTTTTGCTATATTAAATAAATATTTTTTTTAAAAAGCCTAAATAAAAATACGAAAGTTAATTAAAAAAATACAATTTTGATTTTTTTCGTAAAAAGGTAAAAAACACATGAAGAAAGGGAAAATACATTAGAAATAGCAAAGGTGGGGTTTGAAATTATGACCTTAAGTTTTGATTATGACCTCAAGGTGGGGTTGGGATTATGTTGGAAAAGAAATGCCACTAAAAATAATAGAATTTAAATATTTAATAAATTATTTAACTTTACTAATTAATCATAATTAATTACTCCGCATGAATAGTCCATCTGGTAGGGAGTTGAGCGTACGGGAGTACAAGCATAAGATAAAAATTGGAAAGATTTTGTTCACTTTTTTCATTTTTAAGATATATATTGATCTTTGAAAAGAATCAATATAATTGATAAATTAGTCAAAAAAAAAAAAAACCAAAATCAAATCTTGATTAAAATTTTTGATTATATTGATTAATATTTGATTTTCATATATATTTGAAAAAAATCAACATAATTGATAAATAAGTAAAAAACAAAACGTTTTCAAATCTTGTTCATAAAAAGAAGGCCATTGATACACGTAAAACGAGTAGAAGAAGAAACAAAAACATTCACATACCAAATACACCAATTTTATATTACACTTACAGTAACTAGCAAACCATTCCACCAAGTCAAATAAAAATATAACATCTATAAGTATAACCCACAATCTTTCTACTTTTAATAGTGTATAGTGCAATGTTTACTATGAAACTTAAATCATCTTTGTTTCGCTGAGGGTGTGTTTGGTTCGGGGTAGATGGAGGAGAGGGGAGGAAAAAATTTTAATTAAATATATTTAGTTCAAATTTTAGGAGAAGAGGAGAGGGGAGCAAAATCCCTCCAAAACACACTTTTTGATTCCCTCCGAATTGGGGGGATTTGGAGGGGAGGGGAGGGAATATAAGTTTTGATATTTAAAAATTAGTATATTTACTAAAATATCCTCAGTTTAATTTTATTATTTCAAAACTATTTGTTATCTTTTGTGTTATTTTTTCTCGATTGTTTTCATCAACTTATTATAATTGTTCTCCACCTTCAAATTATTTTATAATTTTTATAATTAGTATAAATCATAATCATTGTCTTTTTTTTATAAAAAAAATTATGTTTCTTTATATTCGTTTTTTTCTTTTAATTTTGTTATGTATTCTATCATATTTTCTTTTATATCAAATTGTAAACCATATCATTTTATTTATTTTTGTTTATTCATTTTATTAAATATTTTAAACCATTAATATTTAGTAATAAGTTATTTTATATTTTTTTTTGTTATATGATTCATCACAATTTAAACGATGTTATTGTCATATAGTTTAATTTATGTTGGAAAGCTATAAGTCGAATCGATTGTACTCAATTTTTTAACTTTATGTGACAAATAAATATTTTTTTAATCACTCAATATTAGAAATTTTATTACCAACAAAAATACGCACGAATTTTTCACATTTTAATATCATATGACTTATATAAGATCATAAGGATAAAAATGTAAATTATTAATAAAACTCCTCCCCTCCCCTTCTGAACCAAACACATTTTTAATTAAAATCCCCCCCTTCCCCTCCCCTTCTGAACCAAACACATTTTTAATTAAAATTCCTCCCTTCCCCTCCCCTCCTCTCTTTTGAACCAAACACTTATTTGATCAAAAAATTCTTTATCTTTCATCCCCTTTAAAATCCCTCTAAACTGGTAGTAGCTAGCACTAGTGCATCATGTTTGCGCAGAATCACATACTCCAAACTTTAACACAACCAGTTATTTTGTTTTAAACTCTTTATTTTAACTTACATTATATATGGTTGGTTCATTAAATCTGGCTTTTCGTTTAGTTAAAAGATAACATCAAATAATTTTCCTCACAATACATAAAGAAAAAACCAGTTAATATTATATTTTTTTGCATGAACAATATGGATATTTCTTTTACAAAAATGATATTTTTACACCTATTTTTACATCCAATACTTACACCGTATGCACTGTTCACCGTATTTATACGGTGAACAATGTTTTTTTATTAAAATAATATATATTTTTTAAAATATTAATTTTTTAAAAAAAAATATTTATTTTTAAAATTTATTTTATAACACAAATATAATATTGCGCATTAACCAACTTCAGAGTTGCATTAACCACAAAAATCTACATCATTAACCAATTATTTTACCTATAATTTATTAACCACTTTCACTGCTTCATTAACCAATAAAATACACACTATTAGCCATATTCTGAAAATTTTGGTAAAGTATTTGTGAACAGTAAATTGGATGTAGGGTGTAAAAAATGGTGTAAACATCGCAATCCTGTTCCTTTTAATAATTAATTTTGGGACGGTAGCTATGTTTTCTGCTTATTCTTCTTATTTATCCTTTCTTTCCTACACCTACCCATATATATACAAAGCAGTATCTCTCTCCATTCCAACACCACACAAAAATGAGTATGAGTATGCATAAAGCTTATATATATACAAAGCTGTATCTCTCTCCATTCCAACACCACACAAAAATGAGTATGAGTATGCATAAAGCTTATATATATACAAAGCAGTATCTCTCTCCATTCCAACACCACACAAAAATTTATTTTATAACACAAATATAATATTGCGCATTAACCAACTTCAGAGTTGCATTAACCACAAAAATCTACCTCATTAACCAATTATTTTACCTATAATTTATTAACCACTTTCACTGCTTCAATAACCAATAAAATACACACTATTAGCCATATTCTGAAAAATTTAGTAAAGTATTTGTGAACAGTGAATTGGATGTAGGGTGTAAAAAATGGTATAAACATCACAATCCAGTTCCTCTTATTAATTAATTTTGGGACGATAGCTATGTCTATGTTTTCTGCTTATTCTTCTTATTTGTCCTTTCTTTCCTACACCTACCCATATATATACAAAGCAGTATCTCTCTCCATTCCAACACCACACAAAAATGAGTATGAGTATGCATAAAGCTTATATTATTCTGATTACCTTAGAGTTAGGCTCAGTTGGAATTAAGTATCAAGGTTTAAACACCAATCCTTTCCAACAATCATCTCCAACTATCTTGCTCTTTTTTACGTCTATCTTTTGTCACATTCTTGCATCCACAGCTGACATCACCTTGCCAATCACTAGGATCATATTTCACATTTCTGGTGTTGTTGGATGTGAAATACTTCTTTGGATTCTCATCCCTCACTTCTGGAATTGGTATATCATTAACATATTCCTTTTAATGGCTACTTGGTTTTGTTTCTCCAACTGCATTAGTAATTGCATCACTAAGCTTATCCTTCTTCTAACACATTCAAATCCTGCTATTGCCGATCACCCTCCAAATTCAGAACCATCTCAGGTGTAAGATTTGTAACCTGCTATGCAAACATTCACGTCTCTTCCTTTGGTTTATAGTGTTTTTGCATTTCTGTTTCTTCTTAGTATTTACTGTTTAGTTTATGTGTTGTTGTTCATCCAAATAGAGCAAGCCCTATGTTTCAATATCTTCACCATTGTCTTCTTTTTAATGCTGCCTGCTTATGTTTCATTCTCCATTACGTTACATATTATGGAATGGATTGACCAATCCAAAGTTATGATTGAGATTTGGATGACTTATGTTAAAAAATATACTTAAATTATAAGACAATGCCATTAATTTACAACCGTTTAGAAAACATCTCACATCACAATCACATTGAGAACAAAGTTTCATAATTAGAGTTAGCTTTCCATATCTCAAAGTTAAACAAAGACTTGATATATTGAGACATAACTCTTTATAAAAATCATGTATAAAATAATTGTGCAAGGATGGATCAAATATATCAATTTAATTTGATGATTTTTTATTTATAGTTGAGATTAGGAGAGATGAAATTGTATTTGATCAGAAATAAGACGTCATACACAATGTTGAACAATGTGTGACATGATAATCTCATTTAAAAGATAAATAAGTAAACAAATAATAATTATAGAATATAAATAATTGTTAACCTAGTTCGGTGTATTTGTCATATATATCTAAAATACAGTAATTGTTAGACGATGACGCGGATCTAAAGGGGAGTTGAATAAATCGCTTGTTTAAAAAGAGTTGGCACTACTAATAAAATTGGTTTTTAAAAATTGTTTAATTTGCGGAAGCGGCTGAGGAACTATACCGTCTATAACTAATGGTTACTAGAAAACCGGATATGCGTCAAGCCTATGGAAATCGATAACGAGTAATAAGAATCACTACGCTAGTCACAGTATCAATTTGATTTAGCTCACTACTTGGTATGACTAGTTCCAATGCCTTAAAGTGCCAACACAATAAATGGACAACACACAAGAATTTTGGTTCAGACAATTTATCAAACACTTGGCGTGCCTAGCACTACAAGTGAGTTTTGATTTGAGTGAGTTGCTCTAGTTTCCTTATACAATCAACGATTGTACTAGAGTCAAAATCAGTTCAGCACTACTCAAAACAGTCCTATATTTGATATAATTGTTTGCAGTAAAACCACACAAATATTAAGCAATGTAAAAATGTAAGGCAAAAGGCACAAGGATTTTTGAGGCAGTTCCCCTGCCGTCCTCGCTTCGGGGTACGTATGCCCTCAATTCTAACAATAGAATTGAGACCTTATAATATAAATTTAACCTGTTGTAGAATCGTATATACAAGAATAGAATAGCAATCAAACAAACGAACACCCTTGTTGTTGTAGATGTTATATCCTCTTGCCCCTTGATTCGAGTCGAATCAAGTCCTTCGACAGCTTGTGAATGAACCTTCGATTACAGCTCTATGTTTAAACAACCTTCCGTCTTCAAACCCCAGCCCGACTGATCTAAATCACTCGCGTGTTGAACCCGAAACTCTCCTTCACAATCCTCCGCTTACCGCTACTAGATTGACGAAACCTACTGCTCCTCGATCACCTTCACTCGGATGAATATATGTTGAGAAGAATCGTGCAAAAACCCCAAAATTCAGAGAATCTTGGAGGACAAAACCTAGAGGTTTTATTTAAGAAAAACCTGTCAATTCCTCAACTCGAACCAGATTACCCAATCAGCAGCTTCAAACGTTATCACTTCTAACAATGCATAATGCACAACAAAGATTATTGTGTGTGATTGTTATGGTATGAAATGTAGAAGATGAAGATGATGAGAACCTGAACTGACACCTTTTTCACTTTTCTTGTTTTTCTTAATGATTCAATATGTTATGAAGTGAAATAAGCAACTTGATATTTATACCAGACAAAACTGCTATAACTGATAAAATCACTTTTCAAAATTAATAGACAAATAAGGAAATCTGCATAAAACAGCGAGCGGTCGACCCATGCAGATTGCAGGGTCGACCCGAGCTAACCCGAAGAAACTGATTGTGCAAAACACACAGCCATGCGTCGATCGGAACAAGGCATGCGTCGATGCATAGCCTGAATTCTCAGACAAATGGAAATGCCAACAGTATGCGTTGATCGATAGGTCGACCATACCTAACTCGAAGAAAATGCAAGTTTGAGACACCTATCATGAGTCGACCGGATCAGAGTTTTGGTCGACTCAAAGACTTGAAATTTCAAAAAATGCCTATTTTCATATTTTTGATTCTCTTAGAGGATACCTATGATAGACCAATGAAGTTCAACTCGTATGACGAATATTGTGACAGCTCTATATGCAATACTCGAGATATTTTATGCAAGCAAATAAATCATGAGAAATAAGGTATGCTCATGTAACATGGTGATAACGCCAAACATCTATTCTTCTATGCGGTTAAGTTTTGACATCATCGAAACACACATATCTAGTATATGAGGCTTTCCCCTCACATACTCCCCTTTTTTTATGATGGAAAAACATGTGGAACCTGTCTGTATGATATGCGGCATTATCCTCCCCCTTACTTGATGCCTTCATTCTTACTTACTCATTTGCGACGTCTTCACTTTTGATCTTTATAGTTCTACTAAACAACTTGAAACTTTCTCCCCCTTTGACAATGTAACACCCCACTTCCCAAATTCAAATAAAATGCGATTAATTCAAATAAACATCAGAGTTTCTTCCACCAAGTGGGATATCACATCAAATAATTCCTCATATTTCCTTATTAAAAAGGTTTTCAAAATAAAACAGCGAAAAAATATTCATTAGTTCAACATTCACGGCCACCTGCCCAATTACATGAAACAATCCTTAATAAAATTCATCCACATGATACGTCACAGGAAAATAAAACAATTTCAACATGAAAACAAATAACGCCCAAGTCCCGTGCTACGTATCAGAGCATCCTAAGACTCGACTCGCACACCACTATCCAAGTTAGCTAAGTACCTGGATTATTTGTACTTCCGAAGAAGCACAGATCACAACAACAACAAAGGGGTGAGAAAACATGATCAAAATTATCAGTAATTACATACATGAAAATACAGGCAGTAATCACATAGATATCACCCAACCTACACCAATCACGACCTACTGTCCAAACATCAAACACAAAGTATAATAATGCAATTATGCAACTCAACACCATGCATGCGGTACCGACTCATTGGTTCATTCAATCGAATCCCGGATAGATCACATACACCCCTCCTTGGAAATGATCTATCCCTCACCATTTCCACAAAGGAGTACGGATGAATCACATACACTCCTCCTGAGCAATGATTCATCCCATCAAAACACCATGATATGCACGACACCAAATGCACAACAATAACATAAGCACACTAAGTGCACACGATCCTCCTGATCACATCATCATACATCATACACACATATTATTTAGGTTAGGTGAGAATACAAGAATGCAACAATCTAGAGGGTGTGAATAGACCTTCCAAATAAAATTTGAGTGATTTGAAAAATAGTTTAGTTTGAAAACTTATAAAAGTTCGAAAAATGGTTTGTGTAATGGAAACAAAGTGGATAAAAGATTAATTATGCTTATCAAAAGGTATATACACAAAACACCTTAATTGCAAAACAATATGATATCATATTGATTTACACATCTAGCCCAACACAATCAAGTAGTGTGTTGAATCAATATTGATTTGCACAATGTCGCATCGCGAAATATACAGCATACGAGTGTTTGCACGCTCGCGGAATGATTGAATAGAGTCGCCATCCAACTTTATTTATTATAAAGAAGGAAAAGGAAAATATCGATAAAATCATTTGAAAGAAAATGGAAATGGTCATGGCAACCAATATCGGGCTCGAGAGTCGATTATGCAAGAGGAAGGTATTAGCACCACTCACATTTGTTGTACTCAACATGAACCATTTAGTTAGATTTGCGATTGAATGGTAGCTTAATGTTATTCGTTTTCTTCAAGTGATAAAAGATTGAAAATAAAAAAGAGGTCGCAAAAAGGTTTTTATTAGGGTGTTTGACTAGATTGTGGGTCTCGCTCCTATGTATCTTCAGGTATAATGGAGAATTCAAAGCTATTCAGTTCTGCGTAGAAAACTACATATTGGTGGGTTGGTATTATTGAATACTATTTAGATCGTGCTCTAGAAGTTAAACGTTGCTTGTGATCGCAATTGGAGGCTTAAAGTGTTTGCTTGTATGGTGATAGAATAGATTAAACAATGTTCTTTTTGAAAAGGTTTTATATCGCACGGGGTGAGAAAATAGTTTAACGTGTTTGATTATTTTTGAATGATTGACGAATATTTGAATGGTAGGCTAGTTACGGTCATCACACGAATATTCAAGGTTATGAGGGACATGTACATCCAACCCAACCTTTTTTAATCGAGTTATTTATAGAAATTTGTATGGTGAATTACGTCATGTTTCTCTAACGGATGACGAGTACTCGTGCGGAATGCTAATTACGGCCATTATACAATTACTTGAGATTACGAGTGACAAGTACGTCCAACCCAATCTTTTTCGTCCATGAAAGAATAAAATCGATTTTATTATTTAATGTGTTTTAATGCGATTGACGAACATTCAAACGGTAGGCTAATTACGGCCATCACCCGAAGATTCGAGATTACGAGGGACAAGTACGTCCAACCCAATCTTTTTTAATCATTTAATTATTGCGAAAAGCATTTTGAGACGATTAATTTTGAAAAGAAAATGACTAACATTAATTCAAAGTTAATCAAGATACGAATTACGAAAATAATGTTTGACCTTGGATCAAGGGTTTGAAAATATTGAAAATATATTTTTATATTATTAATCATTTATTTAATTAATTTTATCAAATTAAAAAGTAAATAAATAATAATGAAGAAATAAATAAAATATAATCATGGGGTGCAAGCGTATTAAGGGGTAATATGTAACAAAATAGATGCATAAGGGCCCAAGGCCCAAACAAGTGAAATAAAAATAAAGAAAAGATAGACTATAATTAAAAAAGAGGTGTGGAAATGAAAGAGACCCAATTGTGTGCTGGGTCCAGCTGAAGAAGGGGACTCAATAGAGTTTACTTGACCTAAGTCATCAGATCACTAATTAATCAAAGGGCTCATAAGACTCCAAGCACATGGTAAAGGTTTAAGTGTCATGCACACATCAGAGTTAACAAGGACCAAATCATAACATCTGGTGGCTGAGAGAAAGCCATGGAGGCCACATGTGTCATCTAAGGGGAAAATATGAGAGAGAGATATTGAGAGGAGAGGTCACACAAGGATTCATTTCTCTTTGACCTTATCTCTCTTCATTTGCATCAAACTGCTCTTCTCTCTCATTCTCTCACATCGATCCACCACTTAACAACTAAAACAAACAAAACGCACCACCAAATAGATCAATAGGACAACCCTTGGGGTGGTGATAATGAACATCAAGAAGATGTTCATCATGAAAGCTCAGGTTTCCAGATTTTTGTCCAAACAACAAGAAACAAAAACATGGACTTATCCTAAATAAATTCCCTAACAATTAAGCACACTACAAGCATGAGGCAACAACGAAAAAAGACAAAGCACAATAGTAAGGAAGATAAAGGAATCGCCAGAGTTTTGAGGTTCCAACTAGTTTTTCGACCAACCTCAAAAGTAAGTCTCTGCACCCTTATCTCTGTCTCTTTTGCTACTTCTTATCCTTTCTTTGTCTCTTTGTATATTGTAGTCTCTAGAGAATACGAGTTAGGTCTAGGGAGGGGTCAGTGAGCTCAACTCACTCAAGCTTCAATGTGAAGCATGAGGAATTTTGGATAACGAGCTTTAGAGTACAGGTTTAGGATTTCAGCAGAGCTTCTTTGTGTAATTTTTTTTCTGTTGCTATGAGTGAATTGAGGTGTTTTAATAGGATGGATAGAGTGAGATTGGGAAAAAAAGTGTGAGTTCGTTAGGAAATTTGGAGGAAAGTAAAATGATCAATCCATGTGAGAATCATGAGATCCCCGTGAGTGGATTAAAAGGAAGGTTATGATGAGTTTGAAATTGAAAATAAGTTGAGATTTTTGTGTTAGTTTAGTGAATTGTGTTTTTTGTATGGATGATGAGTTTGTATTGATGACATGTATGTGGTGCCTCCCACGTTTCCTGCATCCAATTCATTTGTTTTTTTTTTGTTTATTCAAAGTTATATTTCCACTTATGTTGTTTAATATAGATGTCAATGATATTTATTGATGTGTTGATGAGTTTGTGGATGGCATGTTGTGTGTGTGTGAGAGAGAGAGAGAGAGAGAGATACCGAATTTACAGTAGTTTAGTTATCATTCTCGCTAAGCCTACTTCAGTTTTCAATGGTTTCCCATTGAAAAGTTTGGTCTTCTACAAAAGTTTGCTAAAAATTACTCGATGTTTAGTATAAATCAATATCCAAATAAAGCTAAAAATATAATAATCTATGATCTAGAACCTCTTGACTTTTATAACAGTATATGAACTGAACACTTGTTTTACTCAAAATCATCTTGAATCCTCCAGACCCAACAATTTTGCTCCATATTCTTTGTTATGTAGTGATCTTTCCTCGACCTTGCTGGTATCTTAAGCAACAGTTTGTCTAAATATTGATAAGAACTCCCACTTTGTTTGTAGGCTTCCACATAACACTACCAAAGTAATTCTGGAGAGAAGATCCTCCTTCTTTTCCACTAGACTTGTCAAAACCTGGGACAACCTCACACACCTTACAAACCTCTAAAATCTCAAGAAAAACTTCAAAGAAACGTCAAACATAACAACAAAATATCCTTAACAATTATAAAGCTCCAAATATGAGATTTAGATCCACACAAAAATGGAAAAAAAATGAGGTGGAAGATAAAAGAAATCATTTGAAAGACACTCAAAACAAATTCAAAATTCTTTGGAAAATAAGAGAACATGTGTGTTGTGAATTTTCAAGTCAATAGTGGAAGTGTATGTTTTTCAACATTGTGAGAGGTTTTGAGAGAAAATGCTATTAAATGTGATGAAGATCTAGCAAAAAGAATGTGTAAATATGGTGTATGATTCGAGTCAAAAGCAAGAGGTATAATTCGAGTTAGAAAATTAAGTGATTTGAATGAAGAAGTAACAACATATGAGAATCCATTTGTGTGATTTGAGTCACACAATTTGTGATGCAAATCACATGATTCGAGTCATGAACTTTGGAGATTCAAATCGGAGTTCCAGAAGCAAACCAAAAAATTTCAATTCAGCGTGATTCGAATCAGACAGTCATGTGATTCGAATCAAAATGTTATGATTTGAATCAGACAATCATGTAATTCGAATCAAAGAAACTTGAAATCATTCCCTAAAATCTCTATAATCCTGATTCGAGTCATGTAAATTGCATGATTTGAATCACACTTTCAGAATCTCATTTTTGCAAAATTTAAGTAATTTTGAAATTCTAACATTGACATAAGATGAACAATTCTCTAATATAGTTTTGATCGAAAAATTCAATAAATTGACATGAAGCATATTTCTTAAATTATAATCAAACACTTTTATTTATACATGCTTAGAACAAATTTAAATATCAATCCAAAAATGAACAATTAATTAGAAGACTCAATAACTATATAAACAAAACTAAAAATTAAAAGACAAATAACAAATATTTAACCGAAAAAGCATATATATATATATATATATATATATATATATATATATATATATATATATATATATATATATATATATAATATATATATATATATATATATATATATATATATATATATATATATATATATATATATATATATATATATATATATATATATATATATATATATATATATATATATATATATATATATATATATATATAACTTCAATTCTATTTTAAATGAGTGCAACTCTTAATGGTAAAAAAAAAAATGTTAGTCATGGTTGATGACTTTACTACATACACATTGGTTAAATTTCTTTTTTACAAG
>CAWUDS030002692.1:0-30944 GCA_963859935.3 Lathyrus sativus | reverse complement strand
CAGAATCCCCAGATCTTCATCCTCTTCCTCCGATCCCCTCCATTGAACCTTCATCATCCTCATCCATAATTTCCAGAACAACTCAAATCGTCATCATCTTCATCCCAATTTCGCCAGAAACTCATCACCTTCAACCACATTTTCCAGAAATCACCATTGAAACTCAAACCTTCATCCCCTAATTTCCAGAAACCAGAATCAACTTCATACTCCATCAAGATTTTCCAGAATCAACTTCATCCGCCATCAAGATTTTCCAGAATCAACTTCATACGCCAGCAATCTTTTCCAGAAACCCTAAACATTCATCCCTCAAGCAATATCTCCAGAAATCATCCTAAGGCGTTCATCCTTCTTAAGCAGATTTCCAGAAGCTTCGAACCGCGTCCAATCTTCAAGCAAACTTTTCCAGAACGTCATCTTCGCTCCATCTTCGTACGCGACTGAGATCCCGTTCGCTCAAATATCTCCAGGTATGCTTGCTAAAACTCCTTGCATGTTCTTCTTCAGACTAGATCGTGCCTTCAACGATTAGGGTTCTAATTGATTAATTGATTTAGTGAATAGTTGAGTTAGATCTTGAGTAGTGATTTCGTGTGAGGGATTGAAGTGTTTGGGTGAGGATTTGCTTAGTTTAGGGTTTGTTTGATTGGGTTGCAGAGAAGAGAGAGTAGAGACGAGGAAGAAGATGGTGAAACGGCGCTTGATGAACAGTGCCAGAGAGAATTAGGAGGAGTTAGTTTTGATTAGGGTTTGTCTGGGTCTAGGGTTTGGATACTGGGCTTAGGCCCAAGCGTGTTCTTGCTAACGCATACCCTCAATTTGCTTCCCACCCCCTGGTTGAGAGAGCTAGATGATGGATTGGGCCTTAAGCCCCAATTTACTTCCTGCACCCCCTGGGCGTAAGCCCAGTAATAATATAAACTGAGAATTTACTAGTGTTGCACCCCCCCCCTGTATTCATTTCAGTTTGTTGTTTTTTTAGTTATCAAGCATGGGCCCTGCGCCCAACTGCTAGTTACACCCCCAGAATCAGGGCCCAATGTAGAAATAACCTGATTGCTTTGCTAATAGTACCCCCAGCTTTATTTCAAGTTTATTTCAATTTCTTTTATTTTCACATTTGTAAATAAATCATAATAAATTGAATATAATTGTTTTTTTATGATTCTTTTTTCAACCCTTTCATGAAAAATGTTAAGAAAATTAAATAAAAATAAAAATGCCATTTTATTTTATTTCCTATTTTTGTGTATATTTTCCATTTAATTGATGTTTTTTAATATTTTCAATGCATGCATATCATTAGAAAATTCATAAAAAATGGTAGATTTAGTCAAATAATTCCGTTCTTTTTTCTGTGGACTCGTAATTCAGTGTAGAATTTTACAGTATAAAAACATTAGCTCAATCATGCATTTTTATTTTAATTGCATTTTTTCACTGTTATTGATGTTGAATAATTGGTCTGTGAATATGTCTGTACTGCTGATTTTAGTGCTTTCATCTGGTGTTGAATTTTGTTCTGATTCTTCAGTATGTTATCCTAGAGCCATGTAGGTCTCCCGTTAGATTTTTGATAGATTTTCATAGGATATTCTGATAGGATTTGTCTGAGCCTGAAGTTAGGAGAAGTCTTGATGACTTCTGACTTTGAAGTTCAACTGTGGTTGAACTTCAGAGATAGTCTCCTGTGGTTTGTTGGCCTGTGGGTTCTTCGTGAAGGTGGGAGCTGATGGAGGTCCTGCTGAAGCTTGCAAAGTTGCATTGGACTGAGGCTTAGTCTAGGAGCTTGTTGTCTGTTTGTGAGGTTCGAGATCCTGAAGTTTGAAGGGAGTTTATGGTACTTTCCTGAGGAAGGCACTATGAATGACTTTCATTCTTTCTTCTCACCTCTTTCGTAAGTATCCAATGATGTTGGAGCCGACTTGTGAGTTTAATTCCTCCTGAGGAGGAATATAAACTGATCACATGTTGTTGAGCCACATGGGATACGATTCCTAAGTGGGAGCCTCCTAGTACTTTCCTGAGGAAGGTCCTAGGGGTCTATTCACTTAGTTCCAGTAGTTTGTCTAGGATTTCTTAAGTATCCAGTGATGTTGGAGCCAACTTGTGAGTTTAATTTCTCCTGAGGAGGAATGTAAACTAATCACAGTTGTTGAGCCACGTAGGATACGATTCCTAAGTGTTAGCCTCCTAGTACTTTCCTGAGGAAGGTCCTCTGAGTCTGTTCACTTAGTTCCCTTAGTGCATATAGGTTCTTTCCCAAGTATCCCGTGACGCCGGAGCCTTCATGTGAGTTTAATCTCTCCTGAGGAGGGATGTAAACTGATCACAGTTGTCGAGCCGCATAGGATACGACTCCTGAGTAGTAACCTCCTGGTACTTTCCTGAGGAAGGCACTATGAGCTTGTCTGCTTAGCTTCCTTTCTCTGGTAAGCTTGTTCTGAAGCTTGGAGACTGGGATTGATTCCTCTTGCCTAGGAGTTTGTTTAGATCCTTGCTTAGGGTTTTGATTAGATTGTTTGTTTAGATCCCTGCTTAGGGTGCTGTATAGAGTTTTGTTTAGAGATGTATTAGGAGATTGTTTCAGGTTTGTTAGAGGCCCTGCTCAGGGTTAGTCTCTTTGTATTGTTTGACTTGTGTGATGTTATGTTGCATTAGACTTAGGTTCATCTAGATAGTTTCTGAGTAGGTGCATCTTAGAAGTAGACTTTGTGTGCATGAGAAGTTGAGGTGGTCCTCCTTCTGCTTGTTTGTTATTGCGTGGCTTTGCTTGTTGGTATTCGGTAGAGCTGAGCTCCCTTGCCTTTGTGGTTTGCGGCCTTCGCGCCTTGTGTGTTTAGTTGTTGCATTCATGCATATTTTCAGTATTCATTTACGTTGCAGTTTCTTGTTTGTGGTTTAATCCTGTTGCCATGATCCCTTAGGAGCTCTGACTTCTCCGCTGCGGAGTTGTTATGATAGACATTAGGATGGTCAACCAGGTGTGATAGCAGTAGGTAGATTCCCCTGTTTCTCAGCTATAGTTCTAGGGTTTCCCTTTCCTTTCTGTAGGAGCTTTTGAGTAGCTTGACCCGTAGTTAGCTGAACTACAGCTGCTCTGATTCTTCGTTCCAGACGAAGATATGTAGGCATAGGATGCGATATCCTAGCGAGCACACTAACGACTAACCTTTGTTCTCTCGCGGCTGTGCGATCGAGACTTTCCCGCTAACGACTAATTGCTATCCCTTTCTCTTGCCCTAGTGCATTTGAGACCAGATCGTATTTGTAGGTTCCCGAGCCTTAGAGGCCAGTTTGTTTCTCACTGCTGTGTGAGAGCCCCTGTTTACCCGTAGTTTGCCGAACTACGCTTGCTCTGATCTCTCATCCCAGATGAAAGTACGTAGGCACAGGATGCGATGTCCTGGCGAGCAACCTTTCCCCCGTTTAGACGTAGGAAGTCGAACTACGTTGACTCTGACTTTCCCATTGCACGAGGGAATACGTAGGCCCAGAACACCGTATGTTCTGTCGAGTCCTGTCCTTTTATTTTCTTTTCAGACCAGCCATTAGCGTAGATAGATAACACACCCTTTCACCTATAAACACCAAGCGTGGATCCCATCGAGTACGATGGACGTGAGGGGTGCTAATACCTTCCCCTTGCGTAACCGACTCCCGAATCCAGGTTTTGGTTGCGATGACCATACCTTTTCCCGTATTTGCGAGGTTTACTTCGAGCGTTCCCTTTCCCGCTCTGAGGGATAAATAACGCACGGTGGCGACTCTCCTGTCAAGCCGGCGCCGATTTTCGCAGTAGCGACAGCTGGCGACTCTGCTGGGGACTTATAGCATCTAGGGACTCTTCCCATCCCTTATGCTGGGACCGTTTCCCATCCCCTACGCGAGTCAATCCTAGCGCTTGGATGTTTATTTGTTGGGTGTTGTGCATATTGTGTTTTACTTTTCTGCACTTTACTTTTTTGTACCTTTACCTTTCCGCATTTATTTTCCAGCATTATATTATTATGATTATTGCTGTGGGCAAAGGGAGGTTACTGTGAGTGAAAAGCCGGACCTGGGCTTGAGTACACACCTAGATATAGTTGTGGAGAAGTAGTAGACGAACCTGTCTGCTGAGCAGGCACAGTTCCCTACGAAAATCTGCGCTCAGACGAGATTCTTGCAGAGGTGCTCCTTTCCGGTCCTGAGGATCTGAGGGGAGTCCAGACGTGAGGGTTGTCGACTCTGGGGACCGATCAATTGGAAGTCAGCTAAGTGAGGCCTCTTCATGACTTGATGATGCCACTCCTTCTGGGAATCGTATCATCACTCATGAAAGTCTGTGACGCTGACAACCGCATAGGATGCCGTACCTTTGTCCGTGGATTAGGTTTATCCTACCTGTGAGAGGGACTGGGTTATTGCAGGAAAACTGGCCTTCAGAAACCATGGTTCAGTACCTTTATCAGATGGTGTTCTTGATTCATCTCCAGGTGTGTTGTCTGGGTCAGATGGGTTTCTTATCTGAGGTTGAGGCTATTATCAGATGGTATTTTCGTCAGATACAGAGGTTCAGTTGGTTTTCCTACCAGGGGATTGATATTTTGAGTATCAGATGATAGTTATTGGCATGAGGTTCTGATGACCGTGTTGGTTTTCTGTTCTTGATCACAGAGATATTCCTCTTCAGGCTACAGCATAGCCCCTGTGTTCGCAGATTGCATTATTTATCATATTGCATCATTGCATTACCATCTGCATTCAACTAACGTGTGTGTATTGCAGGTACATATTTTCCCTTCCGATTCTGGTGTTTGTTCCTAGCAAGACATGGAAAACCTGAAGAGAGTATTGCCCTATAAGTTTCCGTCGCCGAATATCAGTCTATTATTAGAGTTGATTGCTATTGCTAAGAAGAGGGGAATGGGTGACTTCAGAAAGAGATATGGGAGGATTCTGACCTACGTTTATCAGCCATCTGCCTACGAGACCAGCGGCATCTATACTCTGTTACAGTTCTACGACGCGGAGCTCAGGTGTTTTGTATTTCCCGACTTCGTTTTGGCTCCTACCCTGGAGGAGTACTCTGCACTTCTGGATATACCGATCCGTGAGCAAATGCCTTTTTATCGTCCGGACGCTGAGCCTAAGCTGGCTGAGCTTTCTGCCATCCTGTGCTTGAAAGAGTCTGAGCTGTCTGGGAAGATGATCAGAAGAGGAGACGTATGGGGATTTCCATTGGATGTCTTAGTGGAGAAGGCTCGAGAGTATGCCCAGAAGAGTAGCTGGGAGGTTTTTGACGTTATTCTTGCTGTATGTGTGTATGGCATCGTGTTATTCCCGAACATTCCTGATTTTGTTGATTCAGATGCCTTCTATATTTTGGCTGCGGGGAACCCAGTTCCTACTTTGCTGGGAGATATCCACCATTCAACTCATTACCAGAATGAAAAGCGACGAGGAAGGAATGTGTCTTGTTGTGTCCCTCTCCTATGCAGGTGGTTCACCAGTCATTTGCCTAAGTCAGGTCCTTTTGTCGCATCTATCAATTCTCTAGGATGGCCCGAGCGCTTAATGGGATTAACTGCTGAGAACGTGGTATGGTCCAACAAAGAGGTATTTGGAGCTGAAGTCATACTCAAAGGCGAAGGATTCCCGAATGTTCCGTTAATAGGAAGGAAAGGTTGTGTCAACTATAACCCTTCCTTGTTGATCAAGCAATTTGGGTACATACCTCAAGGAGCACCAAAGCCCGAGGAGATACAGGAATCTCTGTATCTCACCGGGGCAATAGGAAAAGAGATGCTGACCAAACTTGAGAAAGCCTGGAAAAACTTGCACAAGAGAGGGAAGCTTTCAGGTAGCAGAGGGGATACTCGAGTTCCTAGCCCATATGAAGAATGGATTCGTGAGCGAGCTGTGAAGTTCCATATGCCGTATCCAGCGGTTCAGCCATTGCATCCTCCTCCGGTAGAAGAACCTACCACTGTGGACATTCAGGTTTACAAGCAGCTGATGGCGGAGAAAGAAGAGCTAGCAAGGGCTAAAGAGGCTTTAGAGCAGGAGAACGCCCAGCTTCGGCATGAAAATAATGAAACAGGATATATTTCTAAGCAATAGGCTGAAACTCTGAAACATCTGAAGGCTACGCTATTGGAATTGACTGAAACCAAGAAGCGTCTGGAGTTAGATGTCGACTCAGTTAGTAGTGTGTTGGCCACCAAGAAGCAAGAGCTGGACAGGGCCTACACAAAGCTAGCCAAGTTCAGAGAACACTGGGATCTCACTATGACCAAGCGCAAGGAACGAGAAGAAGTGCTGAAGACACAGATTGCTCAGTTAGAAGAACAGGTCAAAGTGAAGACTGAGGAGCTTGAAGAAGAAGCCTGTCGCCGATACGAAGCCGAGCGCAAGTTGACAGATGCCATGAAGAATTTGGAAGATTTCCAGCATAGAGCAGATGCCAAGAGACCCAAACCTGGGGATGGTGCTAATGATAAAGCTTGGGAAGACTTTGTCAGAGACATCCAGGGGACGGTCAGGAAGAGGGATCGACTAATAGAAGGTTTGATTTATCAACCAGATCACGCAGAGACAAAGAAGATGGTCGAAGACTTCCGCGACCGTACCCGTATTTGATTTCTCTCTTGTATTCTGTATGTTGAGATCACCACCAGGCATGTTGGCTGGGATCCTCTTTGTCATAGCAGCTGTATGGAGCATAGTTATGTAACTTCTGGACAAGATTGTTATTCTAATCAATATATGAGGGTTTTTCCAAATATTGTCTCTATGGTTTATCTCGTCTTGCTACCACTGACACTGGAATTGGAGGGAAAATATCTCCAATGCACACATGCACGTTAGCATTTTTGTATTTCTGTTTGCATAAATCATATTGCATAGCATTTCTCTAGCAGGTCAGAGCACTTATCCAGCCTTTGTTTTCACCAGAAAGTGATTCTCGGGGATTTGTTTGAGGCAAGAGTGGAGTGTTGAAGACGACCAAGGGGCTGAAGCAGAGTTGAGTAGAATCAAACAGTGTAATCAGTTACCGGTAATTGGTGGCTATGTCTGAAGGCAATTTCCAGGCTCCTAACACCCAAGCAGGGTTTACTATGGCGTCCAACCATCAGTATGATTTTATGGAAGGCTTCCCGCAAGCGAACAACCTTACTGCAGCCCAAGTTGTACAGCCAACTGTTGAGAACAGAGATCGGCATGAGCAGTTTCTCGCCCGAAATGAACATTATCCTCCTGTTAACAATCAATGTGTTGCTTTCCCTGCGATGAATTACCGGAGAGATAATCCAATGACCGGGTTAGTAGATCCAAGAAGACTCCGAGTGTTGGAAGAGCAAATGAAAGCCTTGGAAGCGAAAGATGCTGTTAACCTGGATGCTGTAGCCATGTGCTTGGTCCCTGACCTCGTGTTGCCGTACAAGTTCAAAATGCCGGAATTTGAAAAATACACAGGAGATAGCTGTCCGAAGTTGCATTTGATGATGTTCTGTCGGGGGATGACTTCGTTTGTGCGAAATGACAAATTGATGATCCATTGCTTTCAGTATAGCCTGACTGGGGCATCGTTGAGATGGTATATGCAATTGGAAAGTAATCAGATTCGATCTTGGGTGGATTTAGCCAGAGCTTTCATGAAGCAGTACGATTACAACTTGGATTTGACTCCTAGTCTCGTAGATCTGCAAGGATTGTCTCAAGCGGAGAATGAATCATTCAGAGCGTATTTGCAAAGATGGAAAGAATTGTCTGCTAGTGTTCGACCACCGCTTCCGGAAAGAGAACTGGTTGACGTCTTCTTGGGTACTCTGAAAGGCCATTATTTTGACAAATTGTTCAGTTGCACAAACTTTGTGGGCCTGATGAGGCTGGGAGAGATTGTTGAGCGAGGACTCAGGAGTGGAAAGTTTCAAGGTGTTCCCTACGTCCCAGTTAATAAGATTGAGTCAGTTGTCAGTTCTCAAGAAGAGTGGGAAGGAGATGATGCCACCTCAGAATCTCTAGCATCTCGGGATCAGTTTTCAGACACTTCAAGTCAACGATCATCCTATCGCCGATCGCGTCAGCATGCTCCACGAAGACCTAGGAAGCCGGAAAGGCAGTTTACTCAGCTACCGGTGTCATACGGTCAGTTGTTGCCAGATCTGGTCAGAAGCGGATTGATAGTGCCGAAAGAGACTAAGCCGGTAATTCCACCTTATCCTCCAGGCTTTGATGCCAGCGCCCGCTGTGAGTACCACGATGGGGCACAGGGGCATTCAACGAATGATTGTAAAGTGCTTAGAAGTCAGATTCAGGATCTGTTAGACTCTAGCCGTATTTGCATCACTCCTCAAGGTTGTGTTCAGATTAATGATTTTCCGTCTTCTAGTTGTGCGGGTTCGTCAGTTAATGTCATGGAAGACTCCACAGGAAGTGTGTGCTCTGAAGATTGCCAATCAGAAAGTTCGGTTGTATGGGAGAAATTTCTAGAGGTTTTCGCGTCGGAGGCCGCATCTGTTTTCTCTGCTTAATCCGTTTAGCTTTTTGTGCATCAGTATTTGTCGACCACCACCAGGATTGTTGGCTGGGGTCGTTATAGTCATACTCATTTGTGCTTACCTGCTGATTTTGTTGGTTGTACACATGTGGGAGATGTTTGTCTGTGTGCTTATAGCTTGAGTTTCTCTTTATCTCGTTGTGAATATGTGTTTGCTTGCTACGCTGCATTATCATTTAACAGGTATATCAGAACCATGGGCCTTATTTCTTCATCGTCTCCAGTTTATTGCAGGAATTCCTTCAGAGATATGGAACAGAATCAGTTTGAATTAATCGAAGTCCAAAGCCAGCTGGAGCGGATGATGAGAGACATGCAAGAGATGCGTCTAGAGCAGAAGATTCTCAAGGAGGAGAACAGTCAGCTGAAGACCCAAGTGAGCTTGATCATGGAGGTAGTCAAGAATGTGCTTAGGAAAGAAGACGATCAGCTATTCGAAGCCGCAATGAAGAAGCTCGCGCCGTCTGTGCATGTGGAACCTGAGCAGCAACAGAGGATACATCCGGCTCAACAGAGGATCCAGGAAGGGAAGCCAAGGAGAATATTTGAGGCACCACCTATGGCATATGCGGAGCTCTTGCAGATCTTATTGAGGTTTAATCTGGTTGAGAAAAGAACGTTGTCACCACCAACAAAAGTGTTTCCTCAGGGATACGATGCCAATAAGCAATGTGATTTTCATTCCGGAGCATTCGGACATGACATCGAGGGTTGTCATGCTTTCAAGCACAACGTTCAAGACCTGATTGACTCGCACGATATTGAATTCACGCCGGGCGGCGTAGCTGTGCACATTGCTCCTGTCTTGATCGATGTTAAAATGACAGATGTTTCCAAAGCTGTAGTGGGTCAGAAGCGTATCCTGGACTCCATGGTGTCAGAATCTCCAGGCCCACAATTGTTGCCTATTCCTGGGGCAGATCTGAGAAAGCAAATGGCTAAGCATAAGGAGAGCGTTAATCAATACATCGAAGATCGAGAAGCCGATGTTGCATTTGATACGAATGGTGCTCAAGGGTCAACCCGATACCGGCAGCAGCAGCCTCAGCAACAGAATAATCGGGGGTATAAAAGAGGTCAGAATCAAGGTCCTTTGGCAAGCCGTCATTTGGAAACTCCTCCTATACCATACGCACAGCTTCTGCAGACATTGCTTCAGCTCCAATTGGTTCGTAAAAGGACATTGGCTCCCTTAACGGGACCACCACCACCGGGGTACGATGCTGACGCTACTTGCGAGTTCCATACCGGGGCACCAGGCCATACGGTTGAGAACTGTAAAGCATTTAAGCACAAAGTGCAGGATCTGCTTGATAGTGCAGCAATCAGCTTCGGGCCGGGAGGTCCCCACATCATCTGAATGAAGGAGAAAGGGCTCTATAATTTGGCTGGGTCGTTGAAAGCAGATCAGGACAGCATCGAATTGCCTTTAATAAAGATAGCTGGTTCGGCAGCAGGGCAGATGTGAAAGCCAGTTCTCAGAAGCTAGCATATTTTCTTTGTTTTAGCTTGTCATTTCTTTACATTTGTAGTTGCTTTCCTGTTTGAATTTGTAATCTTGTTTGTAAAACTTGGTTGTTTTCATTCAAATTGATGATAATGAAATAAATGTGCATGTTTTGATTGAATCCATTCGTGTTCACTAACTGTTTTGCAAATATCCACTGCTTCGGTCAAGAAGAATTTGGGGAGGATGACGAAAATGACCGACACGCAACTACCGATATTGTACGCTTTTGAAATAAACCTGCTGATGATGTACAGGCATTGTTTCAAACCCCTAAACACCGGAGATATAAGGAAGATAATCCCTTGTCAACCCCTTTGAGCCTTGTAGTAGAAGTTTCTTTCTGTGAATGAAAAACCCTCAATCTTAACCTGGGGCAGGGTAGGTGTTAGCTAATTTGACCGAGCGTCCAAATTGCAAAAGGAGTGTCCGTTCGAGGATCAATCACACCCCTAGAGGTCGTGCCCAAAAGACCACAATGGTTCAATCAGGAGTGGGACAGCCACATCATTTCCCAAAGAGTCAGACAACCAGTGTCACACGACTTGTTCAAAAGCAAAGAAGAATGAAAAAAATCAAAAGCCCGCTAAGTCAAGAAAATTTCAAAACAAATGACTTAGGCAAAAATGAGGGCATCCCGCTGGACTAAAAAATCAAAAGAAACTCAAAAGGAGTCAGTCCAGGCAAAAGTTAGGGATATGAAAAGAAAAAAAATGAAAAGGATCAAAAGAAAAATCCTCGATGAAAATACAAGTCGTGTGACCACAAATGTCAAAGACGAAAGGTGAGTGGCTGTCACTCCCAAATCCAAAAGTTTCTCGAACTATCACTCCTATCTTTCAGCCTCTGAGAGGTGAGCGCTAAGGTCGAATTAGCTAAACGTAGGATGGGAGAACATCAAGGAGAACGGGTGGGTTAGAATAAACTTCGAGCCTTTATCCTTTCTTTCAAAACCATGAACCTGACCACGTTACAACCTTCAAAAGACCTAATTGAAGCAGGGTGTTTCGAAAGCATACTCCGGTAAAGGTCGTGTCGATTCTGACCCCTAAAAGGTTCCTCTTACCATGTTGATACTGATGTTGATAAATGTTTTGTGCATCATATGCCATAAACTGTTTTTCCTTTTTCCCCGTGAACAGATTGGATGTCAAAGCTGTCATATGTGTTGCATTAATACATCTTTTACGCAGAACAACTTGTTTTACTTGCGAGTAAGCGCTTGACAGCAGAAAAGCTTCCTACAATGGAAAGTATGGTTAAGATAGAATGCAGAACGCCCGAATGTTCCGAGAGCAGGGGCAAGCTTTATTGTGATTCCCAGTCAGGTCAGCTTCTCGAAGTCAGTTATTCTGGGGCAATCAGGTTGAGATTCAGGCGAATACGGTCAAGAGCGCTACTCTGAATCAGATAATCGGGGCAAGGTCATTGCAGTCAGGGGCAGATCATCTTAAGCGCGCAGAAGTTACTCGAGAAGCATTCAAGGTGAAGTATCTCTCAGAAGTTCAGAACGCTGAGGCATGTTATACCAGACCATCAAGGAACAGATTTGCAGATTTCCTTTCAAGGACTATCCCCACAGAGGTCCCGTAGGCTGAGGCATATCAGAAGCGAAAGGATTGTTGTTCTCTGTATCAGCAAGGCCATTCAGGGTTATTCGAGCAGATGCAGTCGATTTTCGAGAGCGAGATGAATACGGGAAGTCGTGTTACTATCCCTTGACCCTTCACTAAAAGGCTGTGTATTCAGGCAGAATGTTATCCAGCGGCGGTTGTATCTGACCCAGTAAGATGGCTTAAGAGCTCAAATCCAAGTTTGCGATTACTGTGAGGCCCATCCGTGTTGGCACATCGATTTCCAGATCCGAGCTTCGTCAATACGCGGGAGGACTCCCTCCATTGTCTCCAGCAGAGACCAATTTGTCATTGGCATGGATAAGCTATTCCCAGAGGAGTCTAATCATATTCAGCGCATCTGCTATTTAGCAACGGAGTTATATTCCCCAGCAGGGTATTACTTCGTCAAGGTGTTCGGTTAAGTTCCCAATATCCCCAGCAGAGTTGATTTCACTCTCCCAGCATTTATTTTGCTAGGACGATTCAGTGATATCCAGTTTATCCCCAGCAGATTGGCCTCGCTTTCAGCATTTATTTTGCTGAAGTGGTTTTCTGTACCCGGCCCTCTCCAACAGCTCGAGCCTGCTAACATATTGCATGCATCATATTTGCATCATACCTGCATGACATTTTCAAAATGCGTAGCATTTCCATCTAGAATGGAGCATTACGCTGTAGAAAGATTAAAGCATTTGCATATGCATACGAAGCATAAGTCAGGTTTTCTATCAGCTTCACATGACGCGTGAATTACTCTGTGATCAGTTCAGGGACATTTATCCAGCAACAGTATTCAGACGATTCAGCGGATTATTTGTATCTCAGATCATACAGCGATTATGCTTTGATCAGTCAGTCATCTGATGTTGACAAGCTTTTCTTCCCGTCAATTCATATTGACGATGTGTTCCTCCAATGAATGGATTTCTCCGACGTCCTGAGTACGAATGTGGTTTTCTTTCCGTCTATCCATAGACGATGTGAAGTTGCGGGTGGTCACAGTAGGGCTGCCAGGAGGGGTTTCCCCAGGATATGCTTTCCTTACCGTCTATCAGTAGACGATGTGAAGTTTTGGGTTGATTTTCAATGGAGCTCAAAGTAGAGCTGTTCTAATAAGTAGCGTTCCTTTCCGTCTGTCAGCAGACGATGTGAAGTTTCGAGCTATTGTTCAGCGGGTTTCTTATTGCCAGATCATACATATGATGAGGTGTTTTCCCCAGCGAGTCTTCTCCGGCTATCCTTGGTTGTTGAGGGGCTTCAAAATGATTTTGAATGTTGGTTCTCTTTCTGGTTATTGGATATGATGACGTTTAAGAGGGACTTTTCTGACCATCAATCCCTATTGATGACGAGGCTCTTCGAAGAATGTTCAGTTTGCGTGATCGTTGATTCTTATTGACGACATGATTCTTTAAAAGGTGGTTTTCTTCCCGTTAGTCCATACTGACGATGTGGCCCCTTCAAGGATATTGATCTTTCCATCAATTCCCGTAGACAGAGGGATTCTGAAACTCAAAGGATGGTGTCGAATTGCGTTATGGTGTCTTTCCGTCTATCTTTAGACGATGTGAGTATGGAGATTATGGTAACTTACCGTCTACTCTTAGACGATAAGAATAATGATTTGTTCATTAATCAGGATGATACCGTCTACCCTTAGACGATGTGAACATTGATTTGTTCATTAATCAGGATGATTCCGTCTACCCTTAGACGATGTGAACATTGATTTGTTCATTAATCAGGATGATTCCGTCTACCCTTAGACGATGTGAATAATGATTTGTTCATCAATCAGGATGATTCCGTCTACCCTTAGACGATGTGAATAATGATTTGTTCATCAATCAGGATGATGCCGTCTACTCTTAGACGATGTGAATATTGATTTGTTCATCAAGCAGGATGATCCCGTCTACCCTTAGACGATGAGAATATTGATTCGTTCATCAATCAGGATGATACCGTCTACTCTTAGACGATGTGAATATTGATTTGTTCATCAAGCAGGATGATCCCGTCTACCCTTAGACGATGAGAATATTGATTCGTTCATCAATCAGGATGATACCGTCTACTCTTAGACGATAAGAATAATGATTTGTTCATTAATCAGGATGATACCGTCTACCCTTAGACGATGTGAACATTGATTTGTTCATCAATCAGGATGATTCCGTCTACCCTTAGATGATGTGAATAATGATTTGTTCATCAATCAGGATGATCCCGTCTATCCTTAGGCGATGTGAATTGGGAGATTAATGTTGTCTTTCCGTCTATCATTAGACGAGGTGAGTATTCAATCAGGGTGTCTTCCCGTCCATCTTTGGGCGATGTGAGTATATTTCTCTTCCTGCCTATCAGTAGGCAATGTGAAAGAATCAGGTATGTTGTTGCAACCATCAGGGTTTGTTATATGGGGTATCACAAGCAACGGGTATTCAAATCAGGAGTTCTTTATCAGATGATTAATCAATTGGTGCCATAATGACTGGACTCGGTTTTCTGGACTTTATTCCCCAAGCAGTTTACAGTACATGCTCGCGGTTGGCAAATTT
This sequence comes from Lathyrus sativus, assembly GCA_963859935.3. Taxonomy (NCBI): domain Eukaryota; kingdom Viridiplantae; phylum Streptophyta; class Magnoliopsida; order Fabales; family Fabaceae; genus Lathyrus; species Lathyrus sativus. Next base: position 16,712 of record CAWUDS030002692.1, on the reverse strand, counting down.
TCGGGTTTTATTTGTATTCAACCGTCTCGTACCTCTGAATGTTTGAAGGCTGAGCGCTCTTCAAACCCTTCAGGTCCAAGTCGCTTGAATAGGGGCAGCTGTTGCACCCTAAAATTTGACCAACTGATTTTCCTATCTGACTCATGGTTTAATTTCATATTCACAGCTCAGACAGATGATTTTTGTGCACAAGCAGGGGATATCAGAGTTTACAGCTTGATTTATGTCTATCAGATATGGCAGACCCAGTCCAGATAACCAGGGTTTTATTTTCGGGAAATTGTGCGCTCCTCGGTGATTTTTCAGTGATTTTGAGAATATTCTGATGCCCGGGGATCTCTGTTCGATTTAATCTGGTCTCGTGCGCTCTTTTATGGCAGTCACTTGCATTCATCTGCATTTTTAGGGTTTTTATAGGCTTCTGTGAATTTTTAATAGGCTTTATAAATTTTTCTGGAATTTAAATAGGTTTATAGAATATTTTAATAGCTTAATTCTCTTTTTTAGGATTTTATAGATTTTTTAAATAGATTTTTAGAATATAAATAAGATTTTAAATAGGTTTAATTGCTTTTTAAATCATTTTTTAGAATTTTCTATGGATTTTTAAATAGGTTTAAGTGTTTTTTAGATAATATAGAAAATAATATAGTTTTTTTTCTTACTAAATGATGGATTTTGATTAGTTTTAAATAATATTAGAATGTTAATAGAGTTAGTAGAGATATAGAATTAATTAGGTTAATTGACTTTTTAGGGTTTAATTAGTTTAATCATTTTTTAGAGTTTAATTAGGTTAATTGATTTTTTAGAATTAATTAGGAGTTAAATCTTTTTGTTTAGGGTTTAATTGAATTGGTTAGAGTTTATTAGGATTAACCATTAGTTTAATTGGTGTTAGTTAGAATTAATTGTAGGTTTATTAGTACAGTTAATTAGTTTTAATTTTGTTTTGCAGTTTTTTTGATTTTTTTCATGCTGAGCTCGTATGGGCCCAGGGGGCATTTTTGGCAAGGCCCAGTTTGCTTTTTTGTCCAGGAATTATTCAAAAGTCCAAAAGGTCCAGATGCAGTCCAGCGCACTCCAGAATATTCTAGAAGGTGCCACGCGTTTCCAGGGTATAAAAGCAGCCACGTGGTGGCCATGCAGAGGCCCCACACGTTCACTCAGAATCACACCACGCGCTTGCCACCTGTCCCCCACTCACTCTCTCTCTCAGCGCATGTGCGCCACTTGGCACCCAGACATCCCTCACCAGAGATTCACCGGAACACCACCGGCGTCCATGCAAACGCCCTAACCGCACGCCGCCGGCCACCGTCAACCAACTCCGGCCACCACCTAACCACCAAAATCTCCAGAATCCCCAGATCTTCATCCTCTTCCTCCGATCCCCTCCATTGAACCTTCATCATCCTCATCCATAATTTCCAGAACAACTCAAATCGTCATCATCTTCATCCCAATTTCGCCAGAAACTCATCACCTTCAACCACATTTTCCAGAAATCACCATTGAAACTCAAACCTTCATCCCCTAATTTCCAGAAACCAGAATCAACTTCATACTCCATCAAGATTTTCCAGAATCAACTTCATCCGCCATCAAGATTTTCCAGAATCAACTTCATACGCCAGCAATCTTTTCCAGAAACCCTAAACATTCATCCCTCAAGCAATATCTCCAGAAATCATCCTAAGGCGTTCATCCTTCTTAAGCAGATTTCCAGAAGCTTCGAACCGCGTCCAATCTTCAAGCAAACTTTTCCAGAACGTCATCTTCGCTCCATCTTCGTACGCGACTGAGATCCCGTTCGCTCAAATATCTCCAGGTATGCTTGCTAAAACTCCTTGCATGTTCTTCTTCAGACTAGATCGTGCCTTCAACGATTAGGGTTCTAATTGATTAATTGATTTAGTGAATAGTTGAGTTAGATCTTGAGTAGTGATTTCGTGTGAGGGATTGAAGTGTTTGGGTGAGGATTTGCTTAGTTTAGGGTTTGTTTGATTGGGTTGCAGAGAAGAGAGAGTAGAGACGAGGAAGAAGATGGTGAAACGGCGCTTGATGAACAGTGCCAGAGAGAATTAGGAGGAGTTAGTTTTGATTAGGGTTTGTCTGGGTCTAGGGTTTGGATACTGGGCTTAGGCCCAAGCGTGTTCTTGCTAACGCATACCCTCAATTTGCTTCCCCACCCCCTGGTTGAGAGAGCTAGATGATGGATTGGGCCTTAAGCCCCAATTTACTTCCTGCACCCCCTGGGCGTAAGCCCAGTAATAATATAAACTGAGAATTTACTAGTGTTGCACCCCCCCCCTGTATTCATTTCAGTTTGTTGTTTTTTTAGTTATCAAGCATGGGCCCTGCGCCCAACTGCTAGTTACACCCCCAGAATCAGGGCCCAATGTAGAAATAACCTGATTGCTTTGCTAATAGTACCCCCAGCTTTATTTCAAGTTTATTTCAATTTCTTTTATTTTCACATTTGTAAATAAATCATAATAAATTGAATATAATTGTTTTTTTATGATTCTTTTTTCAACCCTTTCATGAAAAATGTTAAGAAAATTAAATAAAAATAAAAATGCCATTTTATTTTTATTTCCTATTTTTGTGTATATTTTCCATTTAATTGATGTTTTTTAATATTTTCAATGCATGCATATCATTAGAAAATTCATAAAAAATGGTAGATTTAGTCAAATAATTCCGTTCTTTTTTCTGTGGACTCGTAATTCAGTGTAGAATTTTACAGTATAAAAACATTAGCTCAATCATGCATTTTTATTTTAATTGCATTTTTTCACTGTTATTGATGTTGAATAATTGGTCTGTGAATATGTCTGTACTGCTGATTTTAGTGCTTTCATCTGGTGTTGAATTTTGTTCTGATTCTTCAGTATGTTATCCTAGAGCCATGTAGGTCTCCCGTTAGATTTTTGATAGATTTTCATAGGATATTCTGATAGGATTTGTCTGAGCCTGAAGTTAGGAGAAGTCTTGATGACTTCTGACTTTGAAGTTCAACTGTGGTTGAACTTCAGAGATAGTCTCCTGTGGTTTGTTGGCCTGTGGGTTCTTCGTGAAGGTGGGAGCTGATGGAGGTCCTGCTGAAGCTTGCAAAGTTGCATTGGACTGAGGCTTAGTCTAGGAGCTTGTTGTCTGTTTGTGAGGTTCGAGATCCTGAAGTTTGAAGGGAGTTTATGGTACTTTCCTGAGGAAGGCACTATGAATGACTTTCATTCTTTCTTCTCACCTCTTTCGTAAGTATCCAATGATGTTGGAGCCGACTTGTGAGTTTAATTCCTCCTGAGGAGGAATATAAACTGATCACATGTTGTTGAGCCACATGGGATACGATTCCTAAGTGGGAGCCTCCTAGTACTTTCCTGAGGAAGGTCCTAGGGGTCTATTCACTTAGTTCCAGTAGTTTGTCTAGGATTTCTTAAGTATCCAGTGATGTTGGAGCCAACTTGTGAGTTTAATTTCTCCTGAGGAGGAATGTAAACTAATCACAGTTGTTGAGCCACGTAGGATACGATTCCTAAGTGTTAGCCTCCTAGTACTTTCCTGAGGAAGGTCCTCTGAGTCTGTTCACTTAGTTCCCTTAGTGCATATAGGTTCTTTCCCAAGTATCCCGTGACGCCGGAGCCTTCATGTGAGTTTAATCTCTCCTGAGGAGGGATGTAAACTGATCACAGTTGTCGAGCCGCATAGGATACGACTCCTGAGTAGTAACCTCCTGGTACTTTCCTGAGGAAGGCACTATGAGCTTGTCTGCTTAGCTTCCTTTCTCTGGTAAGCTTGTTCTGAAGCTTGGAGACTGGGATTGATTCCTCTTGCCTAGGAGTTTGTTTAGATCCTTGCTTAGGGTTTTGATTAGATTGTTTGTTTAGATCCCTGCTTAGGGTGCTGTATAGAGTTTTGTTTAGAGATGTATTAGGAGATTGTTTCAGGTTTGTTAGAGGCCCTGCTCAGGGTTAGTCTCTTTGTATTGTTTGACTTGTGTGATGTTATGTTGCATTAGACTTAGGTTCATCTAGATAGTTTCTGAGTAGGTGCATCTTAGAAGTAGACTTTGTGTGCATGAGAAGTTGAGGTGGTCCTCCTTCTGCTTGTTTGTTATTGCGTGGCTTTGCTTGTTGGTATTCGGTAGAGCTGAGCTCCCTTGCCTTTGTGGTTTGCGGCCTTCGCGCCTTGTGTGTTTAGTTGTTGCATTCATGCATATTTTCAGTATTCATTTACGTTGCAGTTTCTTGTTTGTGGTTTAATCCTGTTGCCATGATCCCTTAGGAGCTCTGACTTCTCCGCTGCGGAGTTGTTATGATAGACATTAGGATGGTCAACCAGGTGTGATAGCAGTAGGTAGATTCCCCTGTTTCTCAGCTATAGTTCTAGGGTTTCCCTTTCCTTTCTGTAGGAGCTTTTGAGTAGCTTGACCCGTAGTTAGCTGAACTACAGCTGCTCTGATTCTTCGTTCCAGACGAAGATATGTAGGCATAGGATGCGATATCCTAGCGAGCACACTAACGACTAACCTTTGTTCTCTCGCGGCTGTGCGATCGAGACTTTCCCGCTAACGACTAATTGCTATCCCTTTCTCTTGCCCTAGTGCATTTGAGACCAGATCGTATTTGTAGGTTCCCGAGCCTTAGAGGCCAGTTTGTTTCTCACTGCTGTGTGAGAGCCCCTGTTTACCCGTAGTTTGCCGAACTACGCTTGCTCTGATCTCTCATCCCAGATGAAAGTACGTAGGCACAGGATGCGATGTCCTGGCGAGCAACCTTTCCCCCATTTAGACGTAGGAAGTCGAACTACGTTGACTCTGACTTTCCCATTGCACGAGGGAATACGTAGGCCCAGAACACCGTATGTTCTGTCGAGTCCTGTCCTTTTATTTTCTTTTCAGACCAGCCATTAGCGTAGATAGATAACACACCCTTTCACCTATAAACACCAAGCGTGGATCCCATCGAGTACGATGGACGTGAGGGGTGCTAATACCTTCCCCTTGCGTAACCGACTCCCGAATCCAGGTTTTGGTTGCGATGACCATACCTTTTCCCGTATTTGCGAGGTTTACTTCGAGCGTTCCCTTTCCCGCTCTGAGGGATAAATAACGCACGGTGGCGACTCTCCTGTCAAGCCGGCGCCGATTTTCGCAGTAGCGACAATATGCAATCAACCACCAAATGCACTTAAGACCGTTCCCGCATCTTAATCCCATGCATTCAAATAATTCATCACTCAAGAATTATAATAATGATTGCACACACAACATATTCATATAATCAAAGTATTCATACTTTATATCATCACACTTATCAAGAAATGCATACATATTCATCAATATGTTCTCATGCACTATTCACATAAAGTCGCATACAACACATATGCATTCCTAATATCACGCCCAACGGCAACAACCTCATCACAATTCATCATGAATTCTTATTCAATTTAAACAATGCATTATACACACACACACACACACACACACACACACACACACACACACACACACACACACACACACACACACACACACACACACACACACACACACACACACACACACACACACACACACACACACACACACACACACACACATATATATATATATATATATATATATATATATATCAAAGGCTACATTCACTATTGATTTCACAATCTAGAATTCACGCCATAAGACTACCCACAACACGTCTCATCTCAATAGTACACAACTATTCATATCATATAAAGATTAACATAATTGAACCAAACAAATAACCATTGGATGGAAAACACAAGAAATGGAATTTGCTGTCACATTCGCTGCCCTTCGCCTTGCGAGGCATCTGGCAAATGATCGCTACCTTATTCGCTTGGCGAACTCGCTGGCGAAGACAATCAGTAGCTACTGGAATGTATTCGCTAACACTCGCTGGTTCACTCGCCTGGAGAACCTTCGCCACACTCCTTCGCCTGGCGAACACGCCAACGAAGACTAACTTTGGCTACTGACTTGGTTCGCTACCCACTCGCTGGGCTTCGCCTGGCGAAGCTTCGCTCCGGCTCGTCTGGCGAACCTGCGAACTCAAAAATCCCTAACTGTCCAAAATCATCCAATCCTCCCAAAATCAACCGATTCAATTCCAACCCAGTTCCACAGCCTTAGTATAACATCCCTCGACTAAACTTTACCACTTATTCTCATTTTTAACCGTTAAAAACTCGGTTCTACCGATTAAATCCACTTCTGCCCTAAAATGGAAAATAAGTAGAAACTCCAACAAATCCAAACCCACCCATACATAATCATATACATTGAATAGATGATGATATTTCACACCCTTACCTTGGTTAAATCGATGCTTGAGAGTTGTTCTTGAGTTTTTCCAACTTTTCCTTCTTCTCCTTCTCTTTTCTCCTCTTTCTCCTTCTTTCTCTTCCTTTCTCTTATGTTTCTATCCTTCACTTTTCTTTCCACTTTTCCTTTATAAGTCTTTCTCTTATATTCTTTCCATCATATTTCTCTTCTCAAACATCTATCAGTTTCATTTAATTAATCATCCATCAATTAAACAATTCCCACAAATCATTTAATTAATATAAATAATTAATTAATAAAAATTGGGCTATTACAACTCTCCCCCACTTTAGGAATTTTCGTCCTCGAAAATGTTACCTGATTCAAACAGCTCTGGATAAGACTCCCTCATCTGGCTCTCAAGTTCCCAAGTCACATTTCCACCAGCCGGTCCTCCCCAAGCGACCTTCACCAAAACAATCTCTTTACCTCGAAGTTGCTTCGACTTCCGATCCTCTATCCGCATAGGTGGTGTCTCTACAGTTAGGTTATCTCTTACCTGTACATCATCTGCTTGGATTACATGTGACTGATTCGCAATGTATTTCCTCAATTGAGATACATGGAACATGTCATGGAGATTAGCAAGCGACGATGGTAAAGCGACACGATAAGCTACCTCACTTATCCTCTGTAAAATCTGATAAGTACCAATGAAACGCAACGTTAACTTATGCGACTTCAATGCCCTACCAACACCAGTCATCAGAGTGACTCGAAGAAACACATGATCTCCCTCTTGGAATTCTAGTGCCTTCCTCCTTTTGTCATGATAACTCTTCTGAAGACTCTGAGAAATCCTTATCTTCTCTTGAATCATCTTAATCTTATCAGTCGTCTGCTGAATTATCTCAGGCCCAACTACAGAACTCTCTCCTGACTCATACCAACACAACGGCGTCCTACAACTTCTCCCATACAATGCCTCAAAAGGTGCCATACCAATACTCGAATGAAAACTGTTGTTGTAAGTAAATTCAATCAAAGGCAAGTAGCTATCCCAAGCTCCTCCCTGCTCCAACATACAAGCTCTCAAAAGATCCTCAAGTGACTGAATCGTCCTCTCAATATGACCATTGGTCTCCAGATAATAAGCTGAACTCAACTGCAACTTCGTACCCAAAGTACTTTGCAAACTTTCCCAAAATCTCGAAGTAAACCTTGGATCTCTATCTGACACAATACTAGACAAAATGCCATGCAAACTGACAATCCTCTCAATGTACAGCTTTGCCAACTTCTCCAACGGGTAATCCATTCGCATAGGAATAAAGTGAGCAGATTTGGTCAATCTATCCACAATAACCCAAATAGCCTCGAAGTTACTCGGCGTCCTCGGTAAAACAGATAAAAAATCCATAGAAATGCTATCCCATTTCCACTCTGGAATAAACAACGGCTGCATCAAATTCGACGGTTTCTGATGTTCAATCTTCGACTTCTGACAAGTCAAACAAGAATACACAAACTCGGCAATATCCTTCTTCATATGAGGCCACCAAAATATTTTTCTCAAATCTTGATACATCTTAGTAGCACCCGGATGAATACTCAATCCACTATGATTCCCTTCTTCAAGAATACTCTTCAACTCAACAACATCAGGAATACAAATCCTATCACGACACCTCATGATACCATTCTCATCAATCCGAAAATCACCACCTTGACCTTGATTGATCAAAGTCAACTGATCCACTAAACTCAAATCAGATTTATGTCCTTCTCGAATCTCGTTCAAAATACTGTAAGAACACAGATTGTTTCTTAGTTATATCTCTATGTTTTGATGATAACACTTATGAATTTTGTATTCAAGAATTATATACTCTAAATTTGTTCTAGACTGTTTGCTACAGGTACTAAAGAAAATATTCTTAAAAGAGCAAATTTGGATCTGAACAATGTTATTATGAAAGGTTCAAGAGCATCTTAAATGAAGATCTGAACGCTGCTCCCAGAAGAATCTGATTGGTGTCTTTTGAAGATTCTGAAGCAGGAGCCTCTAAAGAATAGAAGACTCTGCTCTGATGGATTTACACGCTCAAGCACACTTGCTGCACATACTCTGATTCAGCTCAATCTGAATAACATCCAAGACTCTGAAGATACAGAAGATCTCTACTCTGGAGATTCTGAAGTTTCAGACTCTAATGTTGAAAGATGAACTTACTTAGTGAAGAAGATTTAAATATGTACGTTGGCTTATCTCAACAGCTCTTTCCTCTTTTGTGCTAGACAGAAGAACACAAACAAAAAGGTTTTATCTGTGCATTCCATTCTAAGGAAAGTTTCTGCAATGTGAAGACAAAAGACATCAGGCTTTTCAGCACAGCCTCCAATGTAAAGACAAAAGGCTCCAGGCTTTTCTGCACAGCCTTCAACGTTAACAAGACTTCATGGATCTAAGTGCCTATATAAATAAGTCCACTCCATCTTCTTTAGTATCGAACTTATTGCAAAAATCACTCATCAAAGCAAATCTCTCAAAGCTCTTATAATCCTATTTTGCTATAACATTGTTTTTAACTTAAGAGAAATATCACAGTTGTGATAACAACTTATTAGAAGCATTTTTACTCTTGTAATTGTTTTACATTGTTTGTAAAAGGTTTTCCTTAAGAGGATCCAGTTGGGATCAGTAGCTCTTGAGAAGACTAAGAACTATAGTTCTTAGGTGTTACTATTGTAATCTGTTTGATTAAATAGTGGATTAAGTCCTTGACAGAGAAAGGCAAATCACTCTTGAGAGGGTGGACTGGAGTAGTTGTGTCAACGAACCAGGATAAAAATAACTGTGTTTAAATCCTTGAATATTTGTCTTACTTATTCAAGCCCCCTTCTAAGTAATTTTCTCACCTTCAGTTGGCATCAGAGCTTCGGTTCTGCGTGTGCTACCACTTAACCGTGTCTGTAAAGATCCTGTGAGAAAAGTTACTTTGTTTAATATCTGTTTGTCATTATGGTTGACACATCTACATCTAACTGTAACAAATATGAAGGGGATAGAATCAGCACAAAGCCTCCCATGTTTGATGGAGAAAAATTTGATTACTGGAAGGACAGGATAGAAAGTTTCTTCCTGGGGTATGATGCTGATTTGTGGGACTTGGTTATTGATGGCTATGAACATCCTACAAATGAGGATGGCAAGAAAGTTGACAGAAAATCAATGACAGAAGTCCAGAAGAAGGATTTCAAGAATCACCATAAAGCTAGGACAATATTGCTTAATGCAATCTCTCATACTGAGTATGAAAAGATTACTAACAGAGAAACAGCTCATGGAATGTTTGAGTCACTTAAAATGACTCATGAAGGAAATTCTCAAGTGAAGGAGACCAAGGCTCTGGCGCTTATACAGAAGTATGAAGCGTTCAAAATGGAAGAATCTGAAAATATAGAAACTATGTTTTCTAGATTCCAGATCCTTACTGCTGGTCTAAAGGTTCTAGACAAAGGATACTCTACATCAGATCACGTAAAGAAAATCATCAGAAGTCTGCCTACCAGATGGAGACCAATGGTGACTGCCTTGAAGATGGCTAAAGATCTGAACAAGATCTCTCTAGAAGAACTCATCAGCTCACTGAGGAGCCATGAGATTGAGCTTGAGGAAGATGAACCTCAGAAGAAAGAAAAAGGTAAATCTGTTGCATTAAAATCTAACAAAATTGTTAAAGCTTTGCAGGTCATTCAAGAAAGCTCTAAAGAATCTTCTTCTGAAGAAGAAGATGAGTTATCCATGCTGTCCAGAAGGATCAACAGGCTCTGGAAGCACAAGGGAAAGAAATTCAACAACTTCAGAAAATCTGATCATAGAAAGGAATCTTCTGGGCACAGAAGATCTGGCAAGAAAGAAGTTGTATGCTATGAGTGCAAAGAGCCTGGGCATTATAAGAATGATTGCCCCAAACTTCAAAGAGAAAAACCCAAGAAGAAGGTTGACAAAAAGAAGAAGGTTCTGATGGCAACATGGGATGACTCAGATGATTCTGAATCATCTTCTGAATCAGAAGAAGAATGTGCAAATGTTGCACTGATGGCCAGCACAGAAGATCAAGAGGAAGGAACCTTAGGATATGAATCAGATTCTGAATCTGATGATGATGCAGAAGAGGTAATGGCTAAACATACCAAAGAAGAACTTACAAAAGTTTTAACAGAAGTTCTTAAAAGTTACAACAATATCAAACTCAAATACAAGAAGCTGAAAAGCAATCTTGAATCTGAGATTGATCTTTTGAAGACAGAAATTGTTGAGCAAAAAGAAATTAATTTGAAAATCAAAAATGACTTTGAAATAACTCAACAAGAATCTGAATCTGAGGCTAAGTCATGTGAAAACATTTTAGAAAAATATGACTCTAGCTTTCAGAGATTCCTTACTAAGAGCATAGACAGAAGCAAGATGGCTTCTATGATCTATGGTGTTAGTGGGAACAACAGAAGAGGTATTGGATATGAATCTTCATCTGGAAGTAATCCAAAATCTGTTGACAAACTTCTCATCAAGAAGATTCCTTTGTATTCTCAATTCAAATTTGGTCATTTAAATGATATTAAACACACAAGCTCTGAGAAGAGTACTTATGTGTTTAAACCCAAGGTAAGTCAGAATAAACATTATGTTGAAAAACAGAAGTTTAGACAAACCTACAAACCAACTAACCCCAAAGGACCCAAGAAGATCTGGGTACCTAAAAACAAAATAATTCCTGTTGCAGATGTTCTTAGCAGCAAGATCCGGACGCCAGTCATGGTACCTGGACTCTGGATGCTCACGACACATGACAGGAGAAAGGTCTATGTTCCAAAGCCTGGAACTTAGATCTGGAGGTGACGTGAAGTTTGGAGGGAACCAGAAAGGCAAGATCATTGGATCTGGCACTGTTGGAAATGGAAAACTTCCCTCTATAACTAATGTTTTACTTGTTGAAGGTCTAAAACATAACTTATTGTCCATAAGTCAATTAAGTGACAATGGTTATGATATTACCTTTAATCAAAAATGTTGTAAAGCTATATGTCAAAAGGATGGCTCTATCCTATTTAGTGGTAAGAGGAAAAACAACATTTATAAAATAAACCTTTTAGAACTTAAAGTTCAAAATGTTAAATGCCTCTTGGCTGTTAATGAAGAGCAATGGGTCTGGCACAGAAGATTGGACCATATTAATATGAGACGTATATCTCAGATTAATAAACTTAATCTTGTCAGAGGACTCCCTAATCTGAAGTTCACTTCAGATGCTCTTTGTGAAGCATGTCAAAAAGGGAAGTTTTCAAAAACATCTTTTAAATCAAAAAATGTTGTTTCTACTTCCAAACCACTAGAACTACTTCATATTGATCTGTTTGGACCAGTGAAAACTGCATCCATCAGAGGCAAGAAGTATGGATTAGTCATTGTTGATGACTATAGTAGATGGACATGGGTAAAGTTCTTAAAACGCAAGGACGAGTCACATTCTGTGTTCTTTGACTTCTGCAAGCAAGTCCAGATTGAAAAAGATTTCAAAATTGTAAAAGTCAGAAGTGATCATGGGGGTGAATTTGAAAATAAATATTTTGAAAAATATTTTTTTGAAAATGGCATTGCTCATGATTTTTCCTGTCCTAGAACTCCACAACAAAATGGGGTTGTAGAGAGGAAAAACAGGACTCTGCAAGAAATGGCCAGAACCATGATCAATGAGACAAATTTGGCAAAACACTTTTGGGCAGAAGCAATCAACACAGCGTGTTATATTCAGAACAGAGTGTCTGTAAGACCTCTTCTGAAGAAGACTCCATATGAACTGTGGAAGAACAGAAAGCCTAACATTTCCTACTTTCATCCTTTTGGATGTACTTGTTATATACTTAACACTAAAGAAAATCTTAACAAGTTTGATTCCAAAGCACAGAAGTGTTTCATGCTTGGTTATTCTGAACGCTCTAAAGGCTACAGAGTATTCAATATTGAAACACAGATTGTGGAAGAATCTATTCATGTAAGAGTTGATGATAAGCTTGGCTCTGAAAAGCCAAAGCAGTTTGACAATTCTGCAGATAGAGAAGTGATTCTCACAGACTCTGAAGGATCAGAGGCAGAAAAGGCTAAAGAAAAGGAATCTGAAGCAACTCCAGATGCTATTCACCTATCTTCTCAATTGGACAACTTACACATTTCTGAAAGATCAAATGTCAGAGGATCTTCTTCCAGAATCAAGGCATCTCACCCAGAAGATGTGATTATTGGAAAGAAAGATGATCCAATCAGGACAAGATCCTATCTCAGAACATCTGAATCTTCATTGTTTGGCTTAGTGTCAATAATTGAACCAACATCTGTGGATGAGGCTCTGAAAGATAATGAATGGATTATTTCCATGCAAGAAGAGCTAAATCAATTTACCAAAAATGAAGTTTGGGATCTGGTTCCTAGACCTAAAGGATTCAATGTTATTGGAACAAAATGGGTCTTCAAGAATAAGTTGAATGAAAAGGGAGAAGTAGAAAGGAATAAAGCAAGGCTGGTTGCTCAAGGATACAGTCAACAAGAAGGTATTGATTACACTGAGACATATGCTCCAGTGGCAAGGTTAGAATCTATTCGTCTTCTTATTTCATTTGCTGCACAGAATAACATCACTCTGTATCAGATGGATGTTAAAAGTGCCTTTCTTAATGGGATTATAGAAGAAGAAGTATATGTCCACCAACCTCCTGGTTTTGAAAGTGAGAACTTTCCAGATCATGTTTTTAAACTAAAGAAATCTCTTTATGGATTAAAACAAGCTCCCAGAGCTTGGTATGAGAGGTTGAGCAACTTCCTTCTAAAGAAAAATTTTATCAGAGGAAAAGTGGATACAACTTTATTCTGTAAAACTGTTAAGAAAGATTTGTTGATTTGTCAAATTTATGTAGATGATATTATTTTTGGATCAACAAATATTACGCTTGGAAAGGAGTTTGCTAAATGTATGCAGGAAGAGTTTGAAATGAGCATGATGGGAGAATTGAGATTCTTCTTGGGAATCCAAGTCAACCAGACTCCAGAGTGCACCTATACACATCAAACCAAATATGTTAAAGAGCTTCTGAAGAAGTTCAACATGGTTGATAGTAAAATGGCAAAGACTCCAATGCATCCTACAAGCACTCTAGGTAAGGAAGAGGTAAGTAAGAAGGTAGATCAGAAACTCTACAGAGGTATGATAGGATCTCTTTTATACTTGACTGCTTCTAGACCAGATATTCTGTTTAGTGTCTGCTTATGTGCAAGATTCCAATCAGATCCTAGAGAATCACACTTAACAGCTGTTAAGAGGATTCTAAGGTATCTGAAAGGTACTACTAACATGGGTTTGTGTTACAGAAGATCTGATGAATTTTCATTAGTTGGATTCTGTGATGCTGACTATGCTGGAGACAGAGTTGAACGTAAAAGCACTTCTGGAAGCTGTCAGTTTCTTGGAAGTCATCTGATCTCATGGTACAACAAGAAGCAACCCACTATTGCACTATCAACCACAGAGGCAGAATACATTGCTGTTGCTAGATGTTGTACGCAGATGCTCTGGATGAAGAGTCAATTAGAAGATTATCAAATCTATGAGAGTAATCTTTCTATCTTCTGTGATAATACTTCTGCTATATGTTTGTCAAAAAATCCAATCTTGCATTCTAAGGCTAAACATATAGAAATTAAACATCACTTCATCAGAGACTATGTTCAGAAGGGTGTAAGCAATCTAGCCTTTGTTGATACAGATCATCAATGGGCTGATATTTTCACAAAACCCCTTGCTGAAGATAGATTTAAGTTCATTCTAAAAAATATTTGTATGGATTTTTGTCCAGAGTAATATTTATCAGAGGCAACTTCTCAGATGCAAAATGTTTAATGATCTGAAGTATTTCATCTGACTATTTGTTCATTTATCTTTATTCAATTTTATTTGTGTGAAACTCTGAACTAACAAGCTCAAAAGATCTGAAAGTTGGAAACGTTTCATTTCTTGAGAGACATCAGATGCACATACAAAGCAAACACGTGTCACTCAGTATCTAAAACGATGGAGTGCTCAACTGGACTGACGTTTGAGGTATTGCTTTGAAAATCTCATTTTTCTTGGTTTTCCCCCCAGCTGTCATAAATTTAAAGTGAAATGATTATTTTCATTAAATGTTGTCCAAACGTGCGTATGTGTCTTTTGTTGTGCCCAATGCTTGATTTTTGGTTCTCTATATATACCACCTATCACACTATTTTCACACTTTCCACATTCACTTCATTCATGCGTTTCTGTTCTCTTTTCAACCTCTACCAAAACCCTAAACCCAAACCAAGACTTTCTTCATCAATGGCTTCTACATCAAACTCTGCTGAAAAATCCAACAAGACTATAATGTACAAAGAACCAGAACGAACCCTATTTACTCCAGTAGCAGATCTTGAGGTTCTGTGTGAAAGCTTCATTGATCTTGAGTCATTAAAGGAAAATGGGTTTGACCTAACTCCTGCCATTAAAGCTCAAGGCTGGGAGAAATACTTTGAAAGATTGATGGGTCCTGTATATCCAACACTTGTAAAGGAATTCTGGATTCATGCAAGCGCTGGTCCGAAGTTTATTCACTCATCTGTTCTTGGGATGGAGATAGTTATTACTGAGAAACTGATCAGGCAACTGTTCAGTTATACCGAATCTGATGGAGTTTCAAACCTTGCTTCTTCACGTATTGATATGGCTAGGGTTTATGAAGAAATCACAATAGCTGGAACGCCATCAAGTAAGGTTAAAGATCTGAAACCCATCTATAGGATCTGGGCAAAGATATTTATGAGTACGTTTTTTCACAGGAAACCATCCAACTCACCAGACTATGTGAGTTCGGAACATCTGTATTTCATGTACTGCATCAGCCAGGATGTTAAAGTGGATCTACCGTATCTGATCTTCAGTCATCTTCTAACTCATGTCAAAGAAACTAGAGAAGAGGTGAGAGCTAAAGCTGGGAAAGTTAGAACTTGGATACCCCTGGGAAGATTGATTTCAGACATCCTTGTTGAAAACAAGCTGGTACAACATCTGACAGATGCAAAGACTACAAAAGATCTATCTTACATCATTGGATCTGAAATAAATGGACTCAATCTGAAAAGGATGAAAATCATTTCAAAATTAAAAGGACAACTAAGAAAGATAAACTCTGAAGAGGTCCAAGGCAGAAGAATTCCTGTGGAAGACTTTCCACTGTTCAGTGCAGATGAACCAAAGGAATTTGTCTGGATGTACATTGCAGAATGTCTAAAGGAAGGAATTCCTCTACCTGCTAATCTTGTTCAGAAACCAGGAGAAGAATTGCCCAATCTGATGAAGGAAAGGCGTAGTAAGAGGAAAGCTGAAGAAGGATCAGTTCAGAAGAAGAGGAAAGTATCTGAAGTTCCAAGAAAGAAGAAGAAAGAAGGAAAGAAAGCCAGAATCAGTTCTAGAGAAGCCACTCTGGAAGAGATCAGAGACACCATTCATCAGGTATTAGCATCTGATCCTACACCTGCTGTTCATTCACCCCTTTCTTCACCACAACTCTCTCCAACCAGAGACTGTTCAAACTGAACACTCTGAACAAACAATTCCTTCAGAAGATCCAAATCTTTCTGACAATATTCTTGATATACAACCCCTCAATCAATCAATTATAATTTCTTCAACATCTGTTCACTCAGATGAATCTTCTGATTCATCTGATTTTGAATCAGAGTCACTCAAACAGGCTCGCTCTCAAAGTGTTATGAAGGAACATCTTAACATTTCCATGTTTCATACTCCAACAAACTCTCCATCTCATCAACAACCATTTGAAACTCAACCATCTGAAACTCAACCATCTGAAACTCAAACATCTGGAACCCAAACCATTCCTCAACCACCTGAAACCAATCCATCTGAAACTCAGACTTTTCCTCAACCATATGAACTCCCTCTATCTGACATCCACACATCTCAACCACCATCATCACAACCATCTGAACCTACTCCTGTTAACACCCCTAATCCTTTTTCCTCTAAACAGTCTGAACAGTCAGATCTAGGATCCTGTGTTAATACTATGTTTGAAATTTTCAAAAAGGAGTTAGATTCTGAATATACTCGTGTTAAGGATGTATGCATGTCTAGTTTGGATCCAACTATTTCAAATGATGCTTGGAAGCGCTTCATCTGGATGTTCAACAAAGTTGCCTTAAAAGTTAGAGCTAAATGCTCTAAGCTTGCTAAGACTAAATTTGCAGAATTAATCAAGGTAACTCTGATGAACATGCCTCCTCCTCCTCCTGTGTTACTTTTGGAAGCTGCTCCTTCAGTAGTTC
>CAWUDS030002691.1:0-45889 GCA_963859935.3 Lathyrus sativus | reverse complement strand
TTCCCTCAATGGAGTCTTGTTTGACAGTTTCTTTCTAGCTCGGTTCTAGATTGAACTTCGGTCGCCGAACCAACCCGGACGTGCATTTATTTTGCACTATCTTTCAAGAAGAGCCTTTTACAACTACATTTGCAGACAAGCAACGGTTCTCGCCCGAGAAGCTTATCATCAATACAAACAAGCGACAGTTCTCGCCCGAGAAGTTTATCATTATACAGACAAGTGACAGTTCTCACCCGAGAAGCTTATCATTATATAGAAAAGCGACAGTTCTCGCCCGAGAAGCTTATCATTATATTAGACAAGCGACAGTTCTCTCCCGAGAAGCTTATCATTATACAGACAAGCGACAGTTCTCGCCTGAGAAGCTTATCATTATATCCGAAAAGCGACGGTTCTCTCCCGAGAAGCTTATCATTATATCCGACAAGCGACGGTTCTCTTCTAAGAAGCTTATCATTATATTCGAAAAGCGACGGTTCTCGCCCGAGAAGCTTATCAATATATCCGACAAGCGACGGTTCTCGCCCGAGAAGCTTATCATTATATCCGACAAGCGACAGTTCTTGTTCGAGAAGTTTATCACTACATCTTACAACCCCAGTTTAGCGGCAGTTCTCGTCCGAGAAGCTTATCACTACCTGTTACAACACCAATAAGTGGCAGTTCTCATCTGAGAAGCTTATCATTGCTACCCTTGCAAATAAGCGGCAGTTCTCTTCTGAGAAGCTTATTCATGTCCTCATCATCACTAGAAACAAGTGGTAATCTCCCTAGAGAAGCTTGTTTCCATTGCCCTAAACCTTAAGACGTTGAATCGTCGTACTCATGCTTAGGCGTCCCGCCGTGGACAATTTTATCCTTTTCAAGTAAAAGAAGAAACTGAGACCCGTTCATGGCATATAAACCTTGGAGGCGTGGGGAGGTTTATTAACCCTTTCTAAATGAATCATTTAGTTAAAAAAGAAGCTGAATCATATTTTGATCATGAAAGCTTATATTTTTATCCTAGAGAGTCAACCGGTCATGCTTGAACCTGTTGAGCAGCTACTCTTGGATATTTTCCCCAATAGAGGTCGTCTTGTCGGTGCCATCTCCATTAAGGATCTCTTTTTGTTTTATCCTAGAGTGTCAACCGGTCATGCCTGAACCTGTTGAGCAGCCACTCTTGGATATTTTCCTCAGTGGAGTTCATCTCGCCAGTGCCATCTCCATTGAGGATCTCTTCTTACTTTCCTTCTAAAGTGACAACTGGTCATGCTTGATGTTACGGTTAGAATAAGATATCAAATTATTACTTAACTTGAATCGCATCTTTAGTTCACAACCGCTCTTTGATTTATCCGAAGGAAAAGGTCAAAAGAGGAAAAACCTATTTTTGCATCGTAAGGACAATGCGAGGAGAGATCTAGGTAAGGGGTTGGTTAAGCTCAGGGAAGGTATTAGCATCCTAAACTTCTGTAGTACTCTACAGGAACCTTTTGTTTATTGTATGCCTTTTTACTTTTATTATTTACTTAAGGTATATATTGCTAAGGGATAAAGTGACCTAAAAGACCTAAGGTTAGTCCTAAGTTTACTCGGCAAGATTCGCATCTTGTGCCTACGTATCCTGGATAGGGAATGGAATCAGAGTAATCGTAGTTCCCCTCGAAAGGGAGGTTAGAAACTTCTTGACTGTGGTCAAGGTTTCAATGGGGAGTAAGCATTTCTTAAGGAAATGCTTACGTGGAATGCGGCGACTCCTATTTCTAAGTTGAAAATAGTTGAATTGAAATTAGGGTTGACTAAATGTTCCATGGCGGGAAACCCTAAAACAGAGTACAGCGACTCTTTGACCTAAAGCTAGGGTAAAGGGTGTTTTCGTCCACGGCAGGACACCTAGGCTAATTAGGGTTTTGAAATATTCAAAGGTTAGGGTTATTGACTCAGTGGTCAAACTATTAGACCTAATCCTTCGGAAGGACGTAATAGTAAATGATGCAAATGATGAGGAATTATTACATGGCGGAATTAAAGTACGGAAAATAATGAAAGCGGTAAAGAAAGCATCGCGATGATCACTCGTGTAAATTACAAATCCCCAAAATGCAAAAAATAAAAATAACCGCGATCATGGCCTCGCATAAATTACATCCATGAAAAAAACTACGGAAACTAAAAGGATTACTAGTCAAAGCCAAACGAGAGACAATGAAAGCTAGATGAACAGTTAACAAGAACGTCCTGTTGCGGTGGAAATAGGATATCAAATTATTACTTAACTTGAATCGCATCTTTAGTTCACAACCACTCTTTGATTTATTCGAAGGAAAAGGTCAAAAGAGGAAAAACCTATTTTTGCATCGTAAGGACAATGCGGGGAGAGATCTAGGTAAGGGGTTGGTTAAGCTCAGGGAAGGTATTAACACCCTAAACTTCTGTAGTAATCTACAGGAACCTTTTGTTTATTTTTTACTATTTGCTTTAATTATTTGCTTTAAGGTATATACAGAGGGTTAGAAAGTTTAAGAAGGGAGAACCTAAGGGGTTAATTCTAAGTTTACTCGGCAAGATTCGCATCTTGTGCCTACGTATCTTGGGTAGAGAATGGAATCAGAGTAATCGTAGTTCTCATTGAAAGGGAGGTTAGAAATCTCTTGACTGTGGTCAAGGTTTCAATGGAGAATAAGCGTTCATATGGAAGTGCTTACGTGGAGTCTTGAAACTCCTATTTCTATGTTGAAAAGTTAAATTAAAATTAGGTTTGAAGTTAGGGATTCCACAGCGGGAAACCCTAATGCAGAGTACGACAACTCTTTGACCTAATGCTAGGGTAAAGGGTGTTTTCGTCCACGGCGAGACACCTAGGCTATTTGGGTTTTGAAATGGTCAAAGATTAGAGTTATTGACTCGGCGGTCAAATAGCTAGACCTAATCCTTCAGAAGGGATTCTAACGGCAAATCATGCAAAATATAGCAAATTATTATACGACAGAAATAAAGTACGGAAAATAATGAAAGCGGTAAAGAAAGCATCGCGATGATCACTCGCGTAAATTACAAATCCCCAAAATACAAAAAATAAAAATAACCGCGATCATGGCCTCGTGTAAATTACATCCATGAAAAAAAACTACGGAAATTAAAAGGATTACTAGTCAAAGCCAAACGAGAGACAATGAAAGCTAGATGAACAGTTAACAGGAACGGTTAGGAGATTTTTATTTTTTTTTTGAATTTTTATTTAAAAACAATTAATTACAATTTATTAAAAACTTTAATTTAAATTAGAAATCTAAATGTTTTTTTAATTACAATTAACTATAAAAAATGTTACTAACTATTAATTATAAAAAAAAAGAATTACTAACTATAAGTTAAAAAAAAAGAATTACTAACTATAAGTTTAAAAAAAGAATTACTAACTATAAGTTTATTAAAAAAATGTTTTTAATTATTAGTTATTTAAAAAATAAAGTAATTATTAGTTGTTCCAAATAATAAAAAGGGGAGGGCGGTATTCATGGAGACAGCTTCTAGATTTTGTTCCAAATCCCTCTTCTTCTTCCTAAACGGCGGCGGCTCCCACGGCCATTGACGATTTTCGAAGCCTTTCCCTTCCTTCTTCTTTGCCTGTTATTCCTCCCTCTTTGTCTTGCTGAAACCTGAAAAATGAAACCCAGGAATTCCGTTATTTACAAAATTAAATGCTCACCTCGTTAGCGGTTGGGATTTGTTGATGATGATGCTTAATGAAGGAAGGTGATGATGATTCTTGTTGATCTTCTGAACCTTCTCTTCTTCAAAACTCCTCCTCAACTCTTTCGGTCTCTTTTCCTTTTCTTCTTCCTTCCTCTGATGACCTGTTCTTGATTTTTTGATGTTAATGAAGTTTCCTCCCATCACTTATGTTTATATAGGTAACAAATTAGGGTTAACTTTAACCTAATGCCCACTTTAAAACCCAACTTAAATAATTAGTTAAAACTAAATAAAATTTAAACAATTTAAAATAAACTTAAAATTCTATTTATTTATACTAAACATTAAAAATATTATAGAAAGAATAAAATATTTTCTAATATTTTTAATTTTGTGATTTTTGGATGTTTTTATGAATAATATGAAAAAAAGTGAACAAATAATATTTTTTAAAAAATAATTTAAATAAAATACGAAAATAATAATTAAATAATAAAAAAAAACTATTTTTGTTATTTTTTATGAAAATAGAAAAGTTAGAATAAAAATAAAGGAAAAAACAAAAAGTGAAGAAGGTGGGATTCAAACTCTTGACCTCTCACACTCACAACTCCTTACACACAGTCTCTTGCCAATTGTGCCATTTTATTCATTCGAAATAAAGTGGCACTAGAAACCATGTAAAGGTAGGACAAATTTGAGGTACTACACTTGAACTTGTTGGTCCATCGCTTTAGACTTCCCCGGTTCCGTGTTGTTTCCCTAGTGCGTCGTCTTCTCCAGTGTGTGTGTTTACTCTTTGCATCATTCCCCTATGTCGTCGTTTCGTCTTCATGTCTGCATTTATCATTTCCATCATATACATCATATTAGATTCATGGCATTGTCAGCATTTTAGTTCATTTTCGTTTTGTCCATAGCATTGCATATCACTGCATCTAAGAGTAAACTTTTCGGTTATCTGTATTTAAATCCCTTTCACTATGATTTTTTGAGCCTTCGTCGCTCAAATCATCTGGTGAAGTTATTTAAATAGGGGCAACAGTCATACCCCAAATTTTACCCTTAGATCACTGATCATTTCGCATTTCATTTTGTTCCGTTTTTTCATTTTTTACTAACCGCTAACCGGTTTGCTTAGTTGTGCGTTTTACAGGTGGCCCTAGAAGTCCATCTAGTCCGTTTGAACCTATAAGGATATTGAGATCTTAAACGCGTACAAATTAGTCATTAACACCATTCTGAGGCAAGATTACCAGTCCTTTCATGGATTAAAAATACACGAGTTATGCTGTATCTAAAATGATGGCTGAATCAAGATGAAATGTTTGCATCGAGTTCATAATGGATGACAGTTTGGTTTCAGGATTATATGTTTTCAAAGGTTTCGAATTCGGATTATGAAGTTTAAAATTTATTTGGGATGAAATATGACTTAGAGTTAAGTTCGGAAGAATTGAGTTCGCATTCTATTAAAAAAATTGAAGTACTTACAATAGTCAAGGTTACAATCTTTGGCGACATTATTACAAACTCAAATTACAAGTCCTCAAAAAAGTCCTAAGAAGTTCTAAAATCCTAAAACTATGTCTTCGAGCTTCTGTCTTCGAATCCCGTATTTCCATCTCCGAAGAGTAACCTGTAAAAATATCGAAAATTGGTTAAAATGGGATTTATTTTAATCGAAAAAAGATTTGATTTTTAATTTTTGGACCCTCAGAGTATATTCATCATTGGGTCCGGGAGGGGAAACAAGTGAATGCCGCCAAACCCCCCGTTTTACTTCCAACAGCCTCAGCCAAAATCCGGCAATTTATGTTCCGTATCCGAGAAAGAGAGAAAAGGAGTTTTAAAAAAAGTGATTATTCTGTCCAAACAGATCCTTAAAGCAAACCATTAAATCCGACAACATCCAACAAAGCAAATTCAAGCCAAAAATATCCAGCAAGAAAATCCATAAATATCATTGCTCATCAAAGAGGACAGCCCATAACATTGCCAAAAACGGACATCAACACTGTTAAGAAATCAAATCCGAAAAACATTATCAGCCATCAAAAATATTTCGAAGATGGACAACAGAATATTCAGCATCAATAATGGTCCAAAATCGAAAATGCTAAGAACACCATCATCAACACTAAATTAAAACCACCATCCAAACAACAACAGTCCGAAAACGGAATCAATCACAACATGTCAAGGACGTGTTTTCTTCAAAAAGGAAATCTTTTAAAGCCATCAAAAACCGTTTTAAGAAAGAAGGAGATTATAAGAAGAGGAAAAATCATGAGTTCAGGGGGGTCGAAAAAATAACAAGAACTCAAAAGCTCTGATAAAAAAAAACTCATCATCGCAAAAGCTCAGAGTTTTTGTTCCAAATCATCATCGCCACAAACCCGTAAACCCAGAAACCGTCGAACCGTCGCGAACACCGTCAAGTTCGTAAGATCACTGAAGAAACTCCGGATATCATCACAAATCGGGACGGAAATCATACGAAAACCATCATCAAACCCCAGATCAAAAATCGTAAATTCGGAAACCTCAAGGGCTCAGAGTCGAAAATCACTCATCACTACTCTATAAACCACAAAAGCATCAAAATGAACAACATCACCACCAATCAGTCACAAACCAGCATAAATCATCTGCGGCCGCGAGCAACCATCCATCAAAACCCACAGGCCTCAGAAAACGTTCGTCATCGGCAAAACAAAAACTCAAATGGAATTATAAACAAAATCAGCCTCGCGAAATCATCACCAGACGGACGAAAAACTTCATCGTCCCCAACAAAATCGAAAAATGTAAGAACCTCTGGTAACCGTTTGTTTGATTTGTTTCAGATTAAAAGAGAGAGGCTTTGGCAACAAGAAGAAGAGCATTCATGGGAGAACGAGTTAGAAGAAGAAAAGAAGAAGATGAGACGGAGAGAATGGAGAAGAGAGGAAAAAATGCAGCAAATACCCCATGGGGGAGTCCACCGCTGCCGCTGTAAATAGGGGTTTAGAACCCTAATTTTTTAACAGCCCTTTGTTTATATATTGCCATCCAGGTCGGGTCTGTGGGTAATGACTCAGCCCGACCCAATCTCCTTTTATTGTATTTCTTTATTATTTTTCTGGTTTTTTTTCCTGCTTTGTAATTATGTATTAATAAATAATAAAAAACTAACTATACTAACCTACTAACTATTAACTAATAATTTATTAAAAATAAAAAATATTTAACTTAATAAAATAATAAAATAAAACAATTTTCTTTTAAAATAACAAAGATTAATTTTAGATTAATTTTTTTTTTCTTTTTATAATAATAAAAGTGCACCTAGCTTTTTATCTAATTTTGGGCAATTTTTATCTTATAATATAAAAAAAATACAAAAATGCAAAAAAGAGTTTTTTTTAAATTCCTAATTAAGTTAATTAATCTTTTTGCTAGTTAGTCCATTAATCTTCAAAAATAATTAATTTCTTTTTAACTAATTCAATCTTTTTAACTTCTAACATCTTTTTTTTAAAAAACTAATTAATTTAATTCAAAATTCAAAAAAATCATAAAAATATTTAAATTCTAACATTTGTCCTTTTTTTGTCACTTAATAATATTTTTCTTAAAAAAACAATTAACCATCTCTTATTTAACTTAGATTTAATTCATAAAATTCACAAAGCCATAAAAATAATTAATTTTAATTTTCATGCCTACTTAGATTCAATTTAATAATATTCACAAAAAACACTTAAAAACAATTAACTTCTAAAATTCTTAATCATTCCCATTTAACCATATACATCTAACCATTTCTCAACTTGCCACTCAAATGTATCTCTAATCATTTGCCATCCTACGCATTTTTGCATATCACTTTGCTCTCATCAATTATCATTCTCGATTATTTCACTACTTTATTTTTACTGCTTATCCCCTCCGAAGGAAAGGTCTAACTGTTTGACCGCCGTGTCAATAGTCCTTAACCCTCGCACATCCTAACCTTAAGACTTTGAGTCGCCGTACTCATGCTTAGGCGTCCCGCCGTGGACAATCTTCCCCTTTATCTTAGCCTTAGGATCAAGAGTCGCCGCACTCCATGTAAGTTTCCGCCGTAGAATACTTACTTCACCCTTTTCAACTCAATTTTTCAATGTAGATAGGAGTCGCCGCACTCCAAGGAAGCGCTTCCATGTGAACGTTTACTCCCTCCTGAAACCTTGATCACAGTCAAGAAATTCCTATTCCTCCCTTTCGAGGGGAACTACGATTACTCTGATTCCATCTCCTACCTCGGATACGTAGGCACAAGATGCGAGTCTTGGAGAGTAAACACTACTACAAAAATGACTTTTGGCAGCGCATAAAAATACAGCGCTTTATGAAAAAGCGCTGCTAAAGAGTCATGAAAAAAAATGAAAAAAAATAGCATACTTTAGACAGCGCTTTAAGAAAAGCGCTACTAAAAGTAGTCCCTAAGAAAGCGCTTTATAAAAAACGCTGCTAAAAGTAGGCCCTACGAGAGCGTTTTAGAAAGCGCTTCTAAAGGGGTAACCTACGAAAGCGCTTTCTAAAAGCGCTGCTAAAGGGGGGGGGGTCTAAGAAAGTGCTTTCTACAAAAGCGCTGCTATAGGAGGCACAAAAGAAAGCGCTTTTTAAAAGTGCTGCTATAGGTCCTGCCTAAGGCAGACCTTAGAGAGCACTTTCTAAAAGCACTGTTAAAGGCCATGCAAAAGCGCTGCTATAGGTTTAAGTAGTATAAATTAAAAAAAAAACCCAGTATTTTTGCAGAAACAGAACAGTCTCCTTCTTTCCTTCTTTCCCACCCGCGAACGTTTGCTCTATTCACCGTCGACGCATTCCGTCCATTGCCTCCGTCTGCCGCCGTCCTTCGTTCATTCCTTCGTGTATTTCATTTCGTCGTCGTCCGTCCGTTTTGACGATCATCTTTGTCCTCCACCTCCACTATCAGCGCATTTCCACCATTTTTAAGGTATTTGAAGTTTTTCATTTTTCATTTTTCTCGATTATTCTCTTGGTTTTTCATTTTTCTGAACTAATAGATTTAGATAACTTTAGAAAACTCATACATACTGAATTCAAGCAAATGTACAATTTAGATAACTTTAGAAAACTCATTTTTCTGAACTCAACATTGTCAATATACAATTCTTTTGTAATATACTATGGTATCCTACAATTCTTCAGAAGTAACAACTAAATTCAAGCAAATGTATTTTCTATTCACGTGTTGTATGTTGAAACCATGAACAATATAGTTGAAAAATGTTAAACAATTTGATAGATTTTGAATGCTTCTGAAGTATATCTTGGACAATTTATTCATTATCTTGGACAATGTTGATGGAAAAAAATAATGTTAATGTTGTTGTTGTTAGTGGTGATATTAATGATGTTGTTGATATTGTTCATGGAAACAAATGTTGTTGCTGAAAAAAATGAATTAATTTCGTATATTTGTTAATGGTATTGTTGTTGATGGAAACTTGAATTAAGTAACGATAATATTGTTGTTGATGTTAATGATGTTGTTGATGAAAGTAAATGAATTATTTATGTCTGTTAATTTTGATCGTTTCCAAGAATTATTTAATGTTGATGATGTTAATAATTTTGTCTGTTATAGGGGTTACTTGTGAAGAGTAAGGTTGTGATCGTTTCCAAGAATCCTACTGTGTAGCTTTCTTAGAAGTTGGTGATTTCTTTATAGGTATTCGCTATTTTTGTTTAGCTTTCTTAGTTTAGTTTAGCCTACTTAATTAGTATGGATAAAAAATGGATGTCTTCTAATCGATTGTCAAAAGAGTACGAGAATGGGGTACTAAAATTTGTTAAGTTTGTTGTTGATCACGCCAAAGACCCCAGTAGGATCGCATGTCCTTGCTTAGGTTGCTGTTATGGGCGTCGGATTGACGCCGTTCAGTTGGAATCTCATTTAATGAGACATGGAATTGATCGAAGTTATACATGTTGGACATTACATGGTGAGATAAGTAACGAGAATGTTGAACCGAGGGATAATACGACCTATGCTTCAAAGGACAATGGCAGTGATACATATGATTGTGATTGAGTCCAAGAGATTGCAGAAGCACTTGAAAAAGATCTTCAGGATTGTCCCAAGATGTTTAAGAGGTTGGTAAGAGATGCAGAGAAACCGTTGTATAAAGGTTACACTACTTTCACAAGATTTTCTATGGTATTAAAGTTGTACAACTTAAAGGTGGGTAATGGATGGTCGGATAAAAGTTTCACAGAGTTGTTAGCCCTACTACAAGAAATGCTTCCGGAGGATAATGTTCTTCCCAATCGAACCTATGAAGCTAAAAAAATGTTATGCTCTATTGGCATGAATGATAAGATACATGCTTGTCTAAATGATTGCATTTTGTTTCGAAATGAATATGCATCATTAAACGAGTGTCCTAAATGTGGTGTATCTCGGTATAAGAAAAAGTTGTCACCAACAAAAGTCTTATGGTATTTTCCTATAATTCCGAGATTTAGACGCATGTTTCGTAGTGAAACAGATGCAAAACACTTGACTTGGCATGCAGATGATAGAATTATAGATGGGAAGTATCAACATCCGGCAGATTCACCATAGTGGATGAAAATTGATAATGAGTATCCTGATTTTGGAGAAGAAGCTAGAAACCTTCGCTTGGCATTATCGACTGATGGAATGAATTAGCATGGTTTACAAAGTATCTCACATTCCACATGGCCTGTAATTATTATGATTTATAACCTACCTCCATGGCTATGTATGAAGCGTAACTACATGATGTTATCTATGTTAATTTCTGGCCCTAAACAACCAGGGAATGACATAGACGTATACTTGACACCTTTAATCGAAGACTTAAAGAGTTTGTGGGAGAATGGTGTGGAGGTTTATGATGGATATAGGAAAGAAAGTTTCAATTTGAGGGCAATGTTGTTTGGCACAATTAATGATTTTCCAGCATACGGAAATCTATCGGGGTATAGCATTAAAGGTCAATGTGTGTGTCCTATCTGTGAAGAAAACACAGATTGGACGCGATTGGAATTTGGTCAGAAGAATGTCTTTCTTGGTCATCGTAGATTCCTAAATTCTAATCATCACTACCGTGGATGGATAAAAGCATTCAATGGAAATTCAGAATAACGTAGAGCTCCATTTACATTGACCGGCGAACAAACTTTTGAAAAGGTGAAAGATGTGAGTACTAAGTTTGGAAAGTCTTTTGCTCATACGATTGTCACGCGTGGGTGGAAGAAGAGGTCAATTTTGTTTGAGTTGCCGTATTGGAAGTCGTTGTATGTAAGACATTTTCTTGATGTTATGCATATTGAAAAAAATGTATATGAAAGTGTTATTGGTACGTTACTCAATATACAAGGAAAGTCTAAGGATGTCCAAAGGTATCACACCTAACAACAACGAAAAGGATATTAAGGTATCTCAAAGGAACCCTCAACTATGACATTTTTTTCCTGCAGCTGATGAAGGAAAAGAATGCAAATTAGTGGGATACACCGACTCGAGTTGGTGTAGTGATGTTGAGGATAGAAAATCCACTGTTGGCTATGTGTTTATGTTAGGTGGTGCACAAGTTGCTTGGAGTTCAAGAAAGAAACCAATAGTGGCACTATCATCATATGAAGGAGAATAGATAGTTGTTTCTCTTTGTGCATGTCAAGCAACGTGGATGATGAATTTGGTCGAAGAGATTACAAGGAAAGATCATGGAGCAATTACCATGAAGATCGACATCATGTATGTTATCAATCTGGAAAAGAATCCAATAGCACATAGACAAAGCAAACACCTCAAAATGAGGTTTCATTATCTTCGAGAGTAGGTAGTATATGTGAAGATGAACTTGAAACACTGCAGAACTGAGAATCAGATTGCAGATATCATGACAAAAGGGGTGTAGGTCGAAGTGTTTAAGAAATTAAGACCTATGATGAATGTAGATAGCTTTGATATAATGAGTTAAGTGATGTGTTGAGTTGTAATTCTTTGTGTTGAAGCAGGTTTCTCGACAGGGACAAGAAAGTTGTCGAATAATATTGTGTGTGTGTGTGTGTGTGTTGAAACACCTAGTTGTCAAAGTGTCGAGGAGGTAGCCTCGACATGGATTTTGTCTTAAACCTAATTTTGTAATGTTGACAAAATTAGACATTTTGGGCTTTTCTTTTTGAGTTTTTCTTAGGGATCAAGCAAGCTAAATCTATAAATAAGGAGTAACCCTATTATTGTAACGTGTGATTCACATGAATAACATTGCAGTTTTTAGATGAGAGAGTTACTCTACAAAAATTCTTCTTATTCATCATTTTCATGAAAACTTTATTTTTCTTCTTCCCCAAATCAATTTTCTTTTTCTTGTTTTCATCACCATTGTGTAGAAATACAATCTTATAACCAAGGTTGATTCACTCGAGTGAAGAGTTAAGAACTAGAAAGAGTTTGATCGGTTGATTGAATCTTGTTCATTAAGATTGATTTAGAATTACTCAAAGTTTTTTGTTTAATTACAACAATCCTTATTTTATTGTTGACACGCCATTGTGGGACATGTATGGTACGTTTCTGAAGCATTTTACGACTTGATATGTTTGTTGTATTGTGTTTTTTATTTATGGTTTGTTGTTGATGAATATTTTTTATGAATGTTGTTGTTAATATTTGTTTAAAGGATGAGTTTATTATATATTATGTGGTTTGAGTATTTTTTCAATCACTTATAGAATATATAACTTTCCAAAATGTATTAAAAAGTTATGATATGATAGATAAAATTGTATTAGAAAACAAGTACACATTCAATTCTTGACAAGAATTCTTCACAGTGTTAACTGTATGTTATTCTTTGACAATTAGAATTTGATTTAATGATTGTAGATCTTCAACCACCCCTCTCTGCACCTCTAATTTTGTTTGCAAAGTAAATAATATTTTATAAAAAGAACTAGAAATGAAGTCAGTAGTGGTTGAAGAACTAACATCATTAAACAAGTTCTTACTATCAAAGAAGAGAATACGGATAAGGAGTTGAAGAACTCTTATCTAGCATTGAAAGTGAACTTGTTCTTCTAATATAGCTTAATTTGTCATATTATAATGTTCTAGTACATATTGGAAGGTTATATGTTTAATGAACATTAGCGAAATAAGCATTTCACATAATTTATAATAAACTTAAGTCTATATATCACAACTGTTGTTTAGCAAAACCGCTGTTAAATATGTTGCATTAAAAAAAACATCACAACAGTTGTTTAAAGTAACCGTTGTGGTAGGTAGCGCGCTACATAAATACAATCACGGTCGCACTTCTATGGTAGAAATCATCATACATACAATCACACAACGGTTCGATCAACGTAGTGGTATCCCCTTTTCAACTATTGTAATAGGTGTTTTTCATAGTAGTGACTTTTCGGATATACATTTTTAGACACTCAAAATTTTGCAAAATAAAGACGGCTCAACAATTTGTACTAAAACGTGCGTAAAAAAGATGCATCTAAAAATGCATCTCCAAACGCTAAAGACATTTGAAACTTTTTACGTAATGGAGGAAAACACGTACGATGAAACAATCAACTCTTTTTTATTTTATTTAGAACAACCAAAAAGCAAAAAAATAAGAGATGAGTTATGTATTTTTTATATTTTATTTTATCATGTTATATTTTTAAGGTAAAATAAAACATTTATAATCTGTATTTTCGTTTGGATTGATCGGCAACATTAAAATGCAACAATTTGGACCGGATTATTCTAGTTAGCCTAAAAATTAGACATGACATTTAATCTGTCATTGAAGTATTTTCAATAAAAAAAAATGTTACAATAACACTTCTATTTTTTGTTTTATCAAAATAGTATCAAAAAAAGAATAGGTATTATAATTCTCTCATGAATCTAGTTGAGAGAGAGTTCAACTTTAAGTAAAAATTTGAATTTCCACTATTGATTTGAGAATACTGTGCCCACCGAGGAATTAAAGGCTCTAATAACTTGTGTTGATAAAATAAACATTATTTTAATTACTGAAAATATTTGTTTCCTTCATTTATTCTTGGACCGTAAAATTAAGACTAAAGACGCATTCCAAAGTGGCGTCGACATTGATTTTGGGGTCATTCATGGTTGTTGGCATACACATATGACACGTATGGCCCATTGTACAAATGATTTAAACCTCTGAATTTGTTTTTCTTTTAATAATCACATTATTTGAAAATATATCGTTTCTCAATTTATTACATTAACTACCGATTATTATGATAGCTCAATTGGTTGGTGTGGATTTGTATAGGCTTACAGTGAAAATGAGAAACTGATTATGCTTTTCGATGAGCTATCTATCTATCCAACATGCTGATTCTGGTAATTACAAAGGGTTTAAAATTGGGAGAGAGAAAGTAATCCTAAACCAAATGTGTTAGATACATAAATATTAACACTGATATCATAATTAATTAGATGTGTAATGTAAAACCTTTTCATTTCAACGGGAAGCCTTCTTCGTCTCAAGACTAGCATTCCCAGAAACAGAAACTGAGACAGACACAGCTTCTTCATTGGCCTCTGCTATTTTCAGTTTATTTAGAGTTCTTTTCGCATAAACAGTAAAGCCAGCGATTGTAATAACAGCAATGATGAAAGAAATAATGTTGTATACGATTTCCACTGTCGTCAGGCGGTGCTTCCCATACTGTGCATCAGCTAAAGTCTTTATTAATCTACCACTGTAAAATATCGACAACCATTAACAATCAGAAGAATCTTCTTGCTCTGCATGCTGCAACATTCTAAGTAAACATTCGGTAAAGAGAAAATAGAAAAGAACATACCTGTAGATGTAGAGGAAAGCTTCTGGCACCATTCCGGCTATTGATCCGCACAAGTAGGGCCAAAATTTCATATCTGTCACTACTACAGCATAGTTGAATATAGTATAGGGAAAAGGCGAAACTCGAAATAGAGCAACTACTTGAAATTGATGGAACCAGCTCCCTTCCCCGGCAAGTCTAATCATTGCAGCATTCTGGGGCCATTTCTCTAACCATTGCTGAACAAGCAACAAAGCAAAAAACATGATCATAAAGTAAAAACCACTTAAAATAAAAAATTTAGAAGACTAGACTTGTGGTGTGGTCAAATGAGAAATGAAATGACATACATGAATGCGGTCACGGAACTTTAGTCCAATCAGGTAAGGGAGGACCATCCCAATGGTTGTCCCAACCATTATTATAACAAAGCCGAGGCCATAACCAAAGATCATCCCAGCCAACCACATGGAAGGGCCGGAAGGGATTAATAATGCTGGAAATAAAGCCAGAGAAGCAATAAGCACAAGGGCAAGAACTGGTCGGCCAAAGGCAGTTGCTTCCCACTCCATCACTGGATAAAGAACCTACAATAAAAATGTCATTGTTCCCAATTACATAAGTCACCAACCTCTTTAAGTTTATTGACATACCAGATTTCTAGTTACTGCATTCAAAAGGAATGAGATGTGTACAAACAAGGAAAAAGAAAGGGAGGTGAAGAAGTAACAATTCCCACTGAATTGCAGGAAAATAGTCCTTATTACATTCCATGGTTGAACTGCTCCGCAAAACAAACCAGTGGTGTCATCGTGCCAAAGTCTAAGTACTTAACATAATCTAAATCATGTCACATAATTGTTGACAGCATGAGGTTAGATATCAATTTAGCTCCCCTAAAATTCTTCATAGCATATAAACTGGGCAGGGATGCTTTGTAATTTATGTGATGTGGGAGAGAGCACAAAATTAGCAACTTTTTAAAAATCATAACCATTTACATAAAAATCTGATGCCAAGGAACATCTCAAACATCAAATCTCACTGTTGCATAAAAATATTGCAGATCAAGAAACTAGAAGTCAAAATGACATATGTATCTCATCATTTTATCAATGTAAAACAAACCATCGGAGTCAAATGGTCAATTTCTGAATAAGAGTTGCTAAGCTCAAATCAGCAATGAAGATACAACAAGAAAAGCAACGCTAGTGATGGAACAATTGTAAAGTATGAGGAAGTACCTTTTCAAAAGCAAATGGCACTCCCCATTTGACTACACCAAGTGCAAGTACTACAATGGCAATGCACCATACAAAGGCTTTCATCCACCACCTGAAAGATTTAATTCTTGATTCGGCTTGAGGCCGTAGCATTTCAGTTTCGACAGCCCTCGGTTCATCAGATATGGCAAGCCTAACATATTCAGTATTCCCCCTGACATGATGACCTGTAATTTCAAGTTTCTCCAACTCCCTCGATGCCTCTGGTGTCATCATTGAGATACCAGAGAGCTGCAAAAATAAAACAAAATGGAAAACATAAACACGGAACTAAAATTATGGTTCAAAACTCAAGGTGTATATCTAATTCAACGAACACACATCAAATAAAAACAATCAGATGCCAGAATCAAAAAAATCCTTAATCAGACTTTATTTACCGCCAACCGAACTCGAGACTACTCAAATGCTATATGATAGATTGATAGCCAAAGCAAAGCAGAAACCATACATATCTTCTGCAAAAGACTTTATGTGATTACATAATTTCAACTACTACTTCCCTCAATTTTCGCATACAGATTCTTGTTTTCACAATCAACAAAAACCCTCAAAAACTTACTCAATAGCCCAATATAATCCTAATAAAGGAAACTAAACATGCAGAAAATTTCAGAAGCTACCCTTTCATCTGAAAACCCAAAGGAACAATCTTTACCCTGAATCCTGACTTTTAACAACTAAACAACTCAAAAAAACACATTCAAAAAGGGGGAAAAATGAAATTTACCATTTTCTGGTGAGTAATTACTAGAGAAACTATATGAAATTTGAAAGGTAAAGTTCCCAAATTTGAACTGAACTAATGAACATTAAATCACCGCAACGCTATATCACGTGAATAAACTTTATACCTAGTTCAATAAACCATAAAAATTTAAATATCAAAGTTGTCCCCAATAATATCCAATGCATTTAATTAATGAAAGAAACTCAAATTCATTTCTATTATTAAGCGAAGAAATATAAATATAAATATAAATAAAATAAAATAAAAGTTCGTTAGAAATTAAAATTATTACTAAAAAAATGAAACTTACCAGCAAGAAGAAAAGAAGAGAGTGTGTTGAGAATTGTAATCAGCTGAGAGAAAGGAAAGGTTGGTGAGTTAGTTAACCTCTTTTTACGAAATGAAACCTAGGTGGCCGGAGTGAGTCGGGAACCACCGTGTGCGGCGGAGGAGTTTGTAGAAGAGAGGAATACTTCAACGCGCAAAGCAACGCAACAAAATGAGAAATTCCTTTGCGATTACGAACGTTCCCTTTTGAAGTTGTTGAAAGCTGCAAAGTTCAAAGTTCAAAATGCCTTTGTCATTTTATATTATTTAATATTATTATTATTATTATTATTATTATTATTTTATTTTCAAGTTTTTGACTTGTTTTATTCTAGAATGAATAGTTTTCCTTGTCCCTAAATATAAATACAGAATGTTTTGATAAAATTAGAATGATTTAAAAAAGTTGAAATGATATTGAATTTGTTAGCTATTGATGTTATTTTTGTAAATTTTCTTTTGAAAAAATAAATAGTTTAAATTTTCACAATGTTTAGGTTTAAGTATAAATATGTAAGGATGACTAAAAAAATTGAAAATTTTTTAATTTAAAATTTTAAGTGCAAATATAGAGCAATCAAAACTATTAGATTTAAAATATAAATGACTAATTAATTTTCTTAACAAATTAGATTCTTGTATTAGAAATTTTGTGTGCATATAACATAGATAATAGAAAGTCGAATATAAAAAGTTATTTGTTCACCTATATCTAAATGAGATTTTTGTCTTGAAAATATTAAGACAATATACAAAGCTAGTTATTTATCTATTTGTTAGAAATTGTTCATTATCAATAATCAATTATATTATATGCTTCTTAGTAGACACTTCAGGCGGAAAAAAAAAATCAATCATGCATCCTATTTTTTCTTTCATATAGTCTACCATTAAGCATTCTTTTTATGTTTTGTTTCACTAGATGTCAAATTTCCAATGAGAATAACATTGATTTATGGAGTGACAATTAGTTAAGATACAAAATCAAATATTTACATCTAATATTAGTGGATATTCAATTTATGCAACTTGTAAAGGTCAATACAATTATCCAAGATATCAATTAGAATATTCCTCATGGCTTATCCATCTTGGCTCCTCAAATTATGGAAGAAATTTTGAAGATTAACTTGTCATTTGATAATATTACTGTTGATAAACTCATTTGGACAGGACCTGCAAATAATGATGTGATTATATCATGAAAATGTCACATTGAATCTTCTTAGACAAAATTCATTTTGAATCCTTACCTCTCACTTTTCTAAGTCATTAGTGACTTAGAAAATAATGAATAATGATATTGCAACAGAAGACATCCTAATTCGATGGGGAATGCATATGGTTTTAAGGTGTTCTCTCTGCAATCATGATGTGGAAATTGTAAACCACTTATTTTTTAGATGCATGGACACTTTACTTTTTTGGCATTTAATGGAGCGATTGTTTGACATGAAAATTGATAGAGCTAGTTACAAAAGCTTACTAAAACTTGTTGGTAGAAGTTGGAGCTCTCAAATTCAGAATCTGATCACAACTATCATCATAAAATTATTTGGAAAATCCAACAGATAAGAAATAATATCAGGTTTCAAAATGGTAAAATTGACTTTGATATAGACGTTCTTCATGTTAAACAATTGGTCTATATGACATCTACTTCTTTAAAGGGGCACATGTACTATTCAATTTACAAGTTTACAATTAATTATTAAATGTTTTGACATCAAAAATTGACCTCCTCCCACATCTAAAATCATACAAGTTAGTTGATATTTTCTTAGTCATAATTGAATTAAGTGTAACACAAATGAAGCTTTACGATGAAATTCTAGAATATCAATTTGTGGTGACATATTTAGGGATGATTTATGAACATTCTTGTGAGCTTTCTCGATTAAGATTAAGGTTATTACATTCTTTCGAGCTAAATTGTAGGGAGTCATGTTTGCTATTGAATATGATAACGAAAAGAATTTGAAAAAAAAATTGACTTGAAACTAACTCAATGTTTGTCATTTGTGATTTTTTTTAATTAAATGGAAGATATACGTTCTTTTAGTTGAAATTCACTTCCTATTTGGTTTGCATGTGTAGGTAAATTAATCAATGTAATTTATTATTATTTTTTATTATAACATTTGGTTGAAATTCACTTCCTGTTAATTTTTAAAAAAAATAAATTGGATATGCCCATTATTGGTTTTACTAGCTTTTTGATGAGTTATATTTAATATTTTGTTTTTTATTTAATAAATTATCTTTATTAAAAATAATATAGTTATATTTAATATTTTGTTTTTTATTCAATAAATTATCTTTATTAAAAATAATATATATATATATATATATATATATATATATATATATATATATATATATATATATATATATATATATATATATATATATATATATATATATATATATATATATATATATATATATATATATATATATATATATATATATATATATATATATATATATATATATATATATATATATATATATATATATATATATATATATATATATATATATATATATATATATATATATATATATATATATATATATATATATATATATATATATATATATATATATATATATATATATAAGAGTTCAAGAAATTTATATTTGAAGACAGAAATAATAATATAACATATTATTATATTTTGTATAAAATATATACTGTTTATGTTTATGAATTGTTTGATTTTTCTTTGAAAAGAAGTAGGTAAAAGTGGATAGGTAGAGATGTAACGTGGCCAAGTGACTCAATTCTACTTTAACTATTTGAGGCAACAATGATGTCATTTAAAAATGAAACAATATGGATTATGTGGTGTACCACATTATTAGTTAGGTGATATAAGGTAATTTAGAGTTCTTAAATTTAATATAAAATTAAAATTTATTTATTGGTTAAAAAGAACGGGTGTTTTTCTATATGACAATAACTTTTTATGATTTTTTTTTTCAAAATTAAGAAATATATTAAGTATCAATCTGTTAAAAATCAATTGTATGCATTTTTTAAATTATTCTTTTATTATAAATTATTTATACTAAGAAAAAAATATTTAAATAATTAAATAATGTTAATTTTTTACATTAAAAATATGACATGTGACATTCATTTTTAAATATTCATCAATTAAATCACAATTAAATATTTTTACATCCACTACTCATTCTTTCTCTTGATTCAAATTTCAAATATCTTTTACTTTTTTTTCTCACAATTTCTCATTTTCATTTTTTTCCCTCTATTTATTTATTATCACTACAAATACTAATAATCTATTTTTTAATTTTAATAAAACTAACAATTTATTTTGTCTTACGGATTATTATTGTTGTGAATCAGATACCTTTAAACAAAGTATTAAACGGTTTCTTCTTGATCAAGAAACACACAAGAGTTAGAGTTAACAAATAAAACAAGATAAAACAACAAAGAAATAAAAATGATTGGTTATTAAACTGCTATTCTTTCATTTCTCTTAGAACAAGATTACAAGAATAACAAAATAACTTCTCTCTCTTGAAATTAGGATTTTATCTTCCTATTTTTTCTTATGCCAAGACTGAGAAACTAACATCCTATTTATAAGAAAAAATAGCACACTAACCTAATGGGCTTTTTAACAATTACTCATTACAAGCTAACTTAAACACTTGGGCTTACAAGCAAGACCCAATCCAATATGCTAACAACCTATCAATATTGACTAATGCATGTTAGAACAAACTTCGACTACAACATGCATTATCTTCGACAGCAGCATGCAAACAGACTTCGACCTCATGCTTAGTTCCTGTCGAACCAGAAGCTACCCTTCGACCATACTAGAGTTCGATCCAACATCTCACAAATCTCCACTTTGGATCTAACTCTATAACATCAAGAAACTAACTTTCTTCATGCAGCTTTATCAGCAGCATATAGTGGAAAAACTTGCAACTGGGCAACGTCTTGGTGATCATATCAACAACATTATGATATGTCGGAATCTTCAGCACTTGGACTTCTCCACGCTCAATTACCCCTCTGACGAAATGCAGCCTCGCACCAATGTGCTTGGTTTGCTCATGATAGGCTGAATTCTTCGACAGGTGTATTGCACTTTGACTATCACATTTAACAATGATAACTCGACCTTGAAGTTTTAGCTCCTTTGCAAAACCTTCAAGCCACAATGCTTCCTTCACAGCTCCAGTTAGGGAAATATACTCCGCTTCAGTGGTTGATAAGGCAACGACCTTCTAAAGTGTTGCTTTCCAACTGATTGTTGTCCCAAACATAGTGAACACATATCCAGAAATATATTTTCTAGAATCCATACAACCTGCATAATTAGAGTCGACATATCCTTCGATTGCTGCTTTACTATCTTCACCCAAGGCTCCACCATAAATTAGGACTCTATTCAGAGACCCATTTATGTACCTTAGAATCCACTTCAATGCTTGTCAGTGAGTCTTTCCTGGATTCACCATGTACCTGCTTACAAGACTTACTGCATATGTTATGTCGGGTCTAGTACAAACTATAGCATACATCAAAGAACCTACTATATTAGCATATGGAATGCTATTCATATAAGTTCTTTCAACATCAGTGTTGGGACACTGATCTATACTCAACTTGAATTGAGGGTTTGTCGGAGTCATAACAGGCTTTGAATTCGACATACCATACTTTTCGAGAATCTTCTGTAGGTATGCCTCTTGAGATAAGCATAATCTCGACTGCTTTCTATCTCTTCGGATGTTAATCCCAAGAATCATGGACTCAACTCCCAAATCCTTCATGTCGAACTCCTTATTGAGTTCAACCTTCACCCTCATTACCTCTTCGACATTGTTGCTTGCTATTAGAATATCATCCATATAGAGCAACAAAATAACAAATGAATTACCCAGTCGAAATCTGAAGTAAACACAGTAGTCGAACTGACTTCTGATGAAACTTATGTGTGCCATGAACTTGTCGAATATCCTATTTCACTATCGAGGAGATTGTTTCAGTCCATTTAAGGATCTATTTAGCTTGCACATATAATCTTCCTTCCATTTTTCGACATACCCTTCAGGTTGCCTCATCAGGATTATTTCATCTAAATCACCACACAAGAACACAATCTTCACATCCATCTGTTCCAGTTCAAGGTTGAACTGTGCCACTGTGGCAAGCAACATTCAAATGGATCTATGCTTCACAACAGAAGAGAACACATTATTGAAGTCTATACCTTCTTTCTGAGTGAACCCCCTATCAACCAATCTTGCCTTGTATCTCTTCAACAACACTCCTTTGATTCCTTCCTTAACTTTGAAAATCCATTTACAGTTGACTAACCTGGCTCTAGCAGATTTCTTGATCAGTTCCCAGGTGTTGTTATCATGAAGAGATTTCATCTCATCATCCATGACCTTCATCCATTCAGTCTTCTTTCGACTCCTCATAAATTCCTTATAGTCTCTAGGTTCTTCGTCAAGAACCTCACTTGCAGAGATTAAGGCATAAGCTATAAGATCTGCATACCCAAGTCTCTGAGGTGGCTTGATGACTCTCTTCGGCCTGTCTCTTGCTAACAGGTAGTCATTATCAGTCTCCTCATCTTCGACAACATCTTCTACATCTTCTTCGACTTCATCTGGGGTACGCAATTCAGCATCAACATGCTCCACCTTAACAGGAATCTCTCCCTGTTCTAGCTCTTCGTCAGCATCATCAGTTTTCTTGAAATCCATCTCTTCTTCATTGAAAACTACATCTCAACTGGTGATACACCTTTTGTGACCTGGCTCTAGGCACCATAGCCTATAAGCTTTGACTCCTTCAGGGTATCCCATGAACATGCATTTCAGAGCTCTAGGTTCGACCTTGTCTTGCCTAATGTGAGCATAGGCCACACAATCAAATGCTCTCAGTCTGTCAAGACTAGATGGATGTCCCGACCAAACTTTTTCAGGTGTCTTCATTCCCAAGGCAGACGATGGACATCTATTTATCAGGTAAATGTGTTTGAGAATCATACCCTTTATCTCTATTCTATATCCATTAGTGTATGGATGTAAATGTGTTTGAGAATATCACTGATTTAATGACAACGAAGGCTATGTGGAACATATTGGTACGGTGTTACGGAAGTGATGCATCCGTGAAGAAGGTGAAACTTTAAACTCTATGTAAGAAGTATGATAATCTCAATATGAAGAACAATGAGAAGGTACATGATTACATCTCTAGAGTGATTCTAATCACAAATGAGATAAAATCTTATGAAGAGACTCTCTCTGAACAAGTAATCATTGAAAAGGTATCGAGATAACTTACTCTTTATCTTGATTACATTGTTGTAGCAATTGAAAATTCTAAGGATCGAGCACCATGAGAACTGAAGAACTGCAAAGGAGTCTGGAGGAGGAAGAGTTGCGCCTGACTAAGAAAACCTCTAAAAGAGAGGTAGAGCATGCTCCGAAGGCATCTTCTGGTAAGAAGAATCAGAAGCATCCTTGGTCAAAGGCCAAGAAGAGACATGGTGGTGGTTAGAAGTCAAAAGCCTCCAACTCTGATGAGAAGAAACATCATAAGGGAAAGGAGAAGTTTGAGAAGAGGAAGGTTCAATGTTACTGTTGTAACAAGTTTGGTCGCTTTGCTATTGGATGTTGGTCAAACAAGGAAAGGAAATCGGAAGAAGCAAATAAAGCCAGAGTAGAGTCTGATGATGAACCTGAGTTATTGATGGATTCTGAATCTGATGTTGGATATTTAGTATACTGGTGGTATATGGACATTGGATGCTCAAATCACTTAACTGGAAACAAATAATGGCTGATTAATTTTTACTCTAGAAAGGGGACAAATATCACATGTGTTGATGATAAGTATCTAAATTCTAAAGGAATGGGAAATGTCAGGGTTGGAGTGAATAATGGAAAAATTGTTCTGATCAAGGATATTTGGTATGTTTCTAACATAAAGAGCAATCTAATGAGTGTAGGTAAGCTATTTGAAAAAGACTTCTCAGTTACTATAAAGGATAATCTCTTAAAGTTGTATGATTATAATCAAAAGTTGATTATACATTTTGAACAGGGAAGCAACATAAGATTCAAAGTGAATATGGAGACACCTAACACTAAATTACTTAGTGCAGAAGGTGCTAAAGGTGACAGTGAGATGTGGCACAAGAGATTGGGGCATCTGAACCTTAGAAGCTTAGGGCATCTGAGTTCTAAGAAGCAGTTATATAGAATTCCTAAGATTGTGAAGCCTGAGAAGTCATGTGAGATATGCATGAAATGCAAGAAACCTAGATTTCCATTTGCATCAGAAGTGCCTCAAAAAGCAAAGCATGCTTTAGAAGTAGTGCGTTCATATTTATGTGGACCATTTGAAGTACCTTCCCTTGGAGGAAACAAGTATTTTGTGTCATTTGTGGATGAGTTCACAAGAATGACATGGGTAGCACTCGTCAAGTTTAAGCATGAGGTGTTTGCTAAGTTTCAGAAGTTCAAGGCGAAGGCTAAAAAACAGAGTGGTCAGAAGCTAAAAATTCTCGGAACTGATGGTGAAGGCGAGTACAACTCTATAGAGCTCAATAATTTCTATGAGGAGAATGGAATTTAGCATGAGGTTACTGATCCATACACTCCTCAACACAATGGTTTTGCTGAAAGAAGAAACAAAACTTTGCTTGATATGACAATGAGCATGCTGAAGGAAAAGAAGCTTCCTTACACCTTCTGAGGAAAAGATGTTTCCATTGCAACATATGCGCTCAACAGGTGTCCAACCAAGAAGCTGAAGGAAAATTTTCCTTTAGAGAAATGGACTCGAGATAAGCAAATTGTGAGCCATCTTAAGATGTTTGGTTCTTTTTGTTACAAACATGTTCCAAATGCTAAGAGAAGGAAGTTGGATGACAAAAGAAAGTTATGTTGCTTGTAAGGGAACCACAATACCTCTGTTTATAAGCTATATTGTCCTATCACTAACAAAGTTGAATTTAACAAAGATGTCATTGTGAAGGAATCAGTAAAATGAGACTAGAACAATTCTGAATCCAACTCTGGTTCAATGTTAACACATGAGTTAACTTTTGAAGATATTTCATACCTTGAAGGAGATTCTGAGTCTGAAGATGAGTCAGAGTCTGAAAGTGATCCTGATGCTTAAGACGAGTCCGACTTTGAAGGCGAATCTTATTTTGATCTAAATTCTGGTGATGGTCAAGACTCTGGTGGTGGTCATGCCTTTAAAGATGGACCAGACTCTGAAGGTAGTCCAACATCTAATATTGTTCTAACATCTAAATAAGATTCTTAACAAGTTCAAAGACCTCAAAGAATCTGACAAATACCAAGAAGGCTCGTAGAGTTTGACATGTTGCGAGATACTGGGATAGACTTTAAAGGGGAAGTCATTTAATGTAACATGTTGGTAGACTCTAAACCAATGAATAATGAATAAGCTCTCAAGAAGAAAGTGTTGTTAAAGGCCATGAAAGAATAACTTGAGGCTATAGAAAGAAACAAGACTTGGAGTTGACTGAACTTCCAAGGAATAAGAAAGCCATCAGCGCGATATAGGTTAACAACGTGAAACTAAAGCCAAATGGATCAATTGCAAACATAAATCAAGGTTAGTAGCTAGAGAATTTATGTAGAAATATGGTTTAGACTACTTTGAAGTGTTTTCACATGTAGCTAGACATGAAACAATCAAATATGTGATTATTATAACTGCTAATAGAAATTGGTCTCTGATACATTTAGATTTGAAATCTGGATTTTTGAATAGTGTTTTACAAGACGAAGTTTATGTATCATAACCTCCTAGATTTGTGAAAAATAATCAGGAAGGATGGTGTACAAGTTGCATAAAGCCTTGTATGGACTGAAACAAGCTCCTAGAGCTTGGAATCTGAAAATTGATCCATTTTTCAAGCTTCAAGGATTCATAAAATGTGAGATGAATTATTGCGTTTATGTTCAACATACATCTTATAGCATTATAATTCTAGTGTATCTTTATGTTGATGACATATTGCTAACAAGAAGTTGTTCATAAAAGATAGCTAAGTTCAAGAAAGTGCTTATGAATGAGTTTGAGGTGACTGGTCTAGGAAATATGACATATTTTCTAGAGGTGGAGATTTTGTACTTTGATAAGGGTATAATCTTTCATCACCTGAAGTAGGAACTTGAGCTTCTTAAGAGATTTGATCTTATAAACTGCAAGTCTGCAGTTACACCTTTAGAGACAAATCATAAGTTAGACTCTGATTCTAAAGGTGATGATGTAGATGCTACAACTTTCAAACAGTTGGTTGGCTATCTGAGATATTTGTGCAATACCAGACCTGAGATTTGCTATGCATATGGAATGGTGATTAATTTTATGAACAAACTAAAGTGGTCACACTATCAAACTACTTGTTAGCAATATTTAGAATACTACTACTCAACGGCGGAAAGCATAACCTTAGTATTTTGTAGTATTCTAAATGTGCTCCACCGTTGTAATATCACAAACTGGATGCGCCTGATATATTTGGCAAAAATATTGTTTAGGTCCTTTAAGTTATTTTAAAATAACAAGTTAGTCCTTTAAATTTTTTTTGTAACGCTTTGGTTCTTTATGTTAACAAACGTTTGCGTCATTGCCCTTTTTAAAAATTTCCGTTATAAAAATGTATATGTGGCACAAACATAGCACATGTGGCATTTAACTGAGATGAGTTAGCACTGAAGGTTGTTGATTTGACTTTTGTCATGTTGTTTCTTATATTTATAGATTTCAAAACTCTAAAACTCAATACATTTCAAGAACACTCATGAGCTCATAAACACAAAAATAGAAAAATTCTGAATCTCAACAATAAATTGCAAACTCATATACTATTTGAACTGGTTTTTCACGCTGATCACAAATATGTAATTAATTTTGCGTTTGATTGTGCATTTTGGTCGAATCGAACAATTTTTTATTATATATTTCATCCACTTTTTCCCCTGATTCTCATGAACCATAACTTGTTTGATAAATTTGATTGCATATTTAGATTCAGGGTAAAAATACAAGTCCAACAGTATATAATTTGTAATTTATTTCATTGCTTTTGTAATTTTCAGATTTTTGCTCATGAATATTGTTAAATATGATAACCATTCATTAGTTCATAAACACAAAAATGGAAAAACTCGGAATCTCAATAATAAATTGCAAACTCATATACCATTTGAACTAGTTTTTCACACTGATCACG
Source organism: Lathyrus sativus (assembly GCA_963859935.3). Classification (NCBI taxonomy): domain Eukaryota; kingdom Viridiplantae; phylum Streptophyta; class Magnoliopsida; order Fabales; family Fabaceae; genus Lathyrus; species Lathyrus sativus. Next base: position 18,722 of record CAWUDS030002691.1, on the reverse strand, counting down.
AATATGTAATTAGTTTTGCATTTGATTGTATATTTTGGTCGGATCGAACGACTTTTCATTATGTATTTCGTCCACTTTTTTCTCTGATTCTCATGAACCATAACCTGTTTGATAAATTTGATTGCATATTTGGATTCTGGGTGAATATCCAAGTCCAATAGTATATAATTTGTAATTTATTTCATTGCTTTTGTGATTTCCAGATTTTTGCTCATGAATATTATTAAATATGATGAACATTTGTGAAAGTGATGAACATGTTTGATTTCCAAATTTTCAGATTTAAAATCAGCAACCTTTAATTCCAACTCATCTCAGTTATATGTCACATGTGCTCCGTTTGTGCTACATATGCGTTTTTTAACATAAAATTTTAAAAAGGGAAACGATGCAAACGTTTGTTAACATAAAGAACAAAATCGTTACAAAAAAACTTAAAGGACTAACTTGTTATTTTAAAATAACTTAAAGGATCTATACAATATTTTTGCCGATATATTTTTTATTTTTTTGAAAGTTATATAATCACGGTTGAGATAAAAAACTGTGGTGATAAAGTAAGTGTTACAAGTTTCGAGTCGTAGAAACTATATTTTTTCCATTTTTCCTATTACAAAAAGCGTGTATCACTTAAGTTCATAAATAAGACCTAAATTTTTATTTTAAAAAAAAAATTATTTAACCATGATTTTACTATTCAACCGCTCTAATATGATATACATTTCACTGCGGTTGCATCACAGTTTTTGTTGTCAACCGTGATGGAAAGTGATATTTTTTAGTATATAAGCAATAAAAATCTTTGTTCTTCCCAAAAGAGAGAGATAACTATAATGATGATCGATTTTTTTTTATTTCTCAAGACAGTCACAAGTCATTCAAAAATATCAACCATTTGAAGTAATCATTGCAAGCATTAAATCATCAGATATTTCATCTTCAACCTCTTCTATAAATGCACACTTTCATATAATGAATTTCCACTTCTTCAAAATATTCTTCTTAACTTCCTACAGCAACATGAGTTTTCCATCTGAAAAGTATAAGAGAATTATCTCAACAGAAGTCATTGTTGAGAACAAAATCATTACCACAATACAACACCATCAACAGTCAACTGAGGAGGTTCAGTCATCTGGATAGACTGCTGTCAAGGATGCACTGAGGGTGAGGAAGGTCAAGAAGAAGAAAATGCTGATGAAGAAGAAGAGAAAGGTATCGAGGAAGATTGTTTACTATGACTCAGATGAGGGTAGTGAGGAGCGAGTCGTAGATTGAGAAGATCCCTGTAGTGCTAGAGGATATTGTTCCCATCTAGAAAAAATTATGTAATGAAAAAATTATGTTTTATGTACCCTTTTCTTGTGGGCCTCTTTGTAGAACTTCTTTATTATTGTTTTATATACTCTTTCCTTTTGATCAATCAAATAATAAAAACAAAAGAAATAGTACACAACCAACAAAAATAACAACAACAACAACCGTAATGAAGAATAACAATAACAACATTAAAAAACTCTCTCACCATTATTCTCCGGTATGTTATTATTGTTGTTGTTTTTGTTGTTGCTTTGGTTCATTAGTGTTGTCTATTTTTCCTATTACGAAAAACGCGTGTCACTTAAGTTCATAAATAAATAAAAAGTTAAAAATTATTTAACCACAGTTTTACTATTCAATTGTTGTAATAAGATCTATATTTTACTGTGGTTGCGTCACGGTTTTTCTTGTCAACCGTGATGGAAAGTGATATTTTTTTAGTATATAAGCAAAAGTATCTTTGGTTCAGTACATAACAATTGTTTTTCTCAAAAGAAAATCCTAACATATTTCACTCTTCTCTCTCATAACATAGCCCTAACATTCATGTCACTCTTTAAACATACTTCAACCTTCAGATTCGTCTTCACCAATCGCTACCTTGAGATTCGTTCATTAAACTTATGCTTCGATTTCGTTTACATTTCTTGTTAAAAATGGATTCTCATTTTTTCATTTGGTGAATGTTCTCATTTTTTCGGATTCATCTGCACCACCTTAATAATGCGCATACTTTGGCTATGGTGTATATGGTTTGTGTTACTATGAAAAAATACAAGAAGTATGAAGCTATTATGTAAACTTCATTCACCTTGTAATTTTTATTCATAGCATCATAAACTAGACGAACGTCATAATTCGTTCTAGTTCCATAATTAGTTTAAAAAAAGGTGTGTTCTTGAAACATTTTATTATATCTTGTGTTGTTGTTGATTAATGTTCTCAAAACTTCATAATTTATTGTTGTTGTTGTTTATTATATTTTGCGTTCTTGAACCTTTTTTTATTTTATTTTATTGTATGTTGTTGTGTTGTTGATAAATTTTGTTTTATGTTGTTGTTGTTGATTAATATTTTCAAAACAAGAACAAAACATTGATAAGTCACAAGAAAGAGGCTTCTTGTGGCTTAGTAATTTTTTTTCTTTAAATTTTTATGCAGGTTGTACGGTAGATGAAGTTGAGTTTATTATATGCTACGTAGATTGTTTGTTTCACTAACATTTCACTGAAAATATATTTCATTTAAATTGGCATAGAAACGTATAATCTGAAAATTAAGTTGTATTTGAAAATCAACTTATATCAATCAATGTTTTCTGAATTGCATGCATCTGAATTGCATACATCTATATCTTCTCTTATAGTTTAATTTGAATAACAATAATTTATTAGCCAATAAATTGATGTTATTCAAATTAAACTAGAATAGAAGGAATCAGTGCCATGAAGGACTTAGACCATTGAACCACATTCTATATGTTAAAGAGTGGGAAATGAATGATGAGACACATGCAATTTGGAAAACAGTGGTTTGTTTAAGCTGATTTTCAAGAATAGTTTAATTTTCAGATTATATACTTCTTCATCATTTTGAATACTTGTAATAGTTTAATTTTTAATATATTTTATCCGTGATGAAATGTTCTTTACGTTTCAAATAAATTGCTACATATGGGTTTCGAACTGCCTTATTATCACGATTTCACGACCATGGTGAAAAGTACCAGACATACAATCACATTTTATCTTATAACAGTTGGTCAAGCGTTGTGGTATTTCTTTTTCAATCATTATTGTATAGCTTTTCCGTAGTATTGTCTATAAGTTTCAAATTTAATTTTTGAGAGTATTGATTTCATAGCAACATCTCCTCATCCCGTCAAATAAAAAAAAAACTACTCATATAATAATAAAAGATGATATTGAACAAGAGGTTAATTAAAATGTTTAAAAAAAAAATACTAAACATAAAGCTTATAACGGTAAAATTTAGTGTGTTGGTATAACTAATTATCATTACCACCAAAAGCAAGTTTCTTATCATCACAAATCCATTCCAATCAACAAACATGTTAAATTAAAGGATAAAAATTTCCATAAAATTCTCTACTTACATAAAATGGACCTTATAAACATTATTATTAGTTTAGTTCAATGTGCATTTATTTGCCAATTTTTTATACCTGCTAATAAACACGTTCTTGTTTTATCCTCCCAAATATGTTGACATAAGCCAAAATCATTTCTTGTAGTTATTTTGAATCATCAAATATATGGAAGGATAAAAAAATATAAGTAAGTTAATGTCTATTATACGAATGGATATAAAAGAGCCCCCATTGGTCCACTGGACAAAACATGCATGGTAGTCGATGGAAGGGACAAGAGATGGAGAGTCTGAATCAAAGTGATCTTGATAGAGTTCAAAAATGGAGAAGGTGAGTTTGATAGAGAATGAGGCACTTGAGACCCAAAGGATAGGAGAAGAATGACCATAATTGATTAGGGTTGGGTGGATAGAGTTGTAATTTTAAATTTTTAGTGAGGTTATTTCAATAACTTCACTTATATTAAAAAAATTAAAATATATATTGGGGTGGTTGTGGTCTCCTTAGTCTCAACGTAGTTTCACATATGCGTCTATTAGTGTTTAGATCCATTAAGGAGACTAAATATTTAGAGAATTTTTTTCCACCTTATACATTTCTTGCGCATCGTGTAGATTTTCCATTATGCCCCATCCTGTTTCTGAAGATATATCTCAGGACGCACATTTTGCAGACTCCAACAAATGTCATTCTGAGAGGCGCCCCATGGATTTGTTATAGTTTTATTCCGGAGATATATCTCCGAAACATTTTACGAAAAACATTTAAATTATTCAATTCAGTGAATATTTCGGAGATATATATCCGAAACTCGTAGGCGACAGGTTTTTCCAAAGATGTAACTCTGGAAATATCTTATATAGCTTTTAACTGCATGATCAGTTCCCCGTTGTTGTCATACTTCTTTTTCAGCTCAAACTCTCACCCTAAAAACTCTTCATTCTCAATCCTTTATTTCACTCCAAATCTTCATCCTTTTGGTTTAACATATAACAGGAAGGTAAAAAAGATAGAATTTCAGGTAAATATTGTTGTTTTTGCTCTACATTGCTCATATTAATCATGAATTTTTTATGAAAAAAGTTACGCATTGTCCGAAGATGTATCTCTGGAACATGTTTGAGTTTGAAATTTTCCAGAGATACATTTCTGGAAGGTTTCCGTGTTCAATTTTCAGCCCCATCTGTAGCAGTAGATTTATTAATGTTTTATTATTGTTTTTATTGTTTCCAATAGATATGATGCACCCTGATATTTTACTAAAACAAGTACTTTTTCTGAATATTCAAGGGATTGTTGTGAAGGCGGTAGATGTTAGTGCCGACTTTAACAATAAGTAAGAGTTTGAAAATCGTGATAACATGCTTGAATGAATTCGTATGGAGGCATCTAAACTTGGATTTGGTATGGTTATCAGAAGGTTGGATAATGGTTCGAATATAAGATACGCCTTTATGACAATGTTGTGCGAAAGAAGCGAGAGCTATCGAACTCTTGTCCGGAGTTTGAAAAGAGACGACACGGTTAGTAGAAAATGTGAGTGTCCGCTTAAGCTTTGTGGTTACATGTTGGCTAACAAAAATGGAAATTTAATGTCATTTGTGGTTTGCATAACCATGATTTGTGCTTAAAATTAGCCGGTCATCCTATTGTATGTCGACTCAAGCCGGAAGAGAAGGAATGTATTAGTGACATGACCTTGAATCTTGTTCAACCGAAAAATATAATTGCAACATTGGAACGGAAGCAACCCAAAAATATATTAAATATCAAGCAAGTGTATAACATTTGATACCTCACTAACAAGGCGATTAAGGGGGATAAAACTTAGATGCAACAATTGTTGAAATTGTTGGAAGATAACAATTACGTGTCCCGGTACCGAACTTGCGACGATGGAGTTACGGTTAGAGATATTTTTTAGACTTATCCTGATTCGATAAAGTTATCCAACACGTTTCTGAAAGTTTTCATACTTGATTCTACCTACAAGACCAACAAGTATAGACTTTCGTTATTTGAGATGGTTGGTGTTACCTCAACTGAGAAGACATATTATGTTGGTTTTGCATTTCTGGAGTGTGAAAAAGAGGATAATTTTACTTGGGCATTAGAGGTGTGTCGGTCACTTTTGAAGGATCAAGGTGAGATGCCTAAAGCTATTATTACCGACCGTGATACCGCATTGATGAATGCAGTTGCAAAGTTATTTCTTTCTTATGGATTATTTTGTAAGTATCACATAACAAAGAATGTGAGAAGTCGGGTTAAACGCGCTGTTGGGACGAAACAAGTAGAGTGCGAAGCTGGAAAATTGGTGAAGTCAGGTGTGGTTGTGGAGAAAATAATGGATGTATGGAATCGTATAATAGATTCTTTCACAAAAGAATTATATGTCGATTTTGTCATTCATTTCCGGAAAGTATGTGAAAAGTATCCTGCTTTGTTGAAATATGTTGAAAGCACCATTCTTGATCAAGTGAAGGAGAAGATAGTTTGCGTGTGGACTGGTAACTTATGACACCTTAGAAATATAACTACCAACAAAGTTGAGTCGGCCCATGCTACTTTGAAAAATTGGTTGGGAAATAGCAAGGGGAATTTGTGTCGAGTTTGGGACTCCGTGAACCATATGATTCAAAACCAACATAATGAGATACAAACAACATTTGGTCGGAGCATCTTGATTTTGGAGCACCGATTTAAAGACAACACTTTATATTCGCAGTTGGTCGGTAACATTTTCCGGGTGAGTTTGAACTATATTTTTCAAGAAGCTAAACGAGTTGATAATGTAGGCTCCGATAGCGCAAAGTGTGGTTGTACTATTGTGAAAACATATGGTCTCCCGTGTGCTTGTACTCCTAAAAAGGTAAAACTTAGTGAACCAATAAGAATGACCGAGGTTTGCTCTCATTGGAAGAGACTTAGGTTCGATAATGATGGATGCATGGATGACGGGAAATCGAATATCTCAATTTTGACTGAATGAGAAGCGATAAAAGAGAGATTTTCGAAGGTCGATGACAACATGAAACTACACATCAAATAACAATTGAGAAAGATTGCATATCCCGTAACCACCGACATGAAAGCAACTTCTCAACCGGTAAAAATAAAAGGTGCTCCAAAGAAAATGAAGCCTATACCGAATGACAACTCGACTACACGGTCTCCTTCATACTTTGAATATGTTGACAAAGTTTTTCCCGACTCACCGACTCTAAATTCTCATAAAAGTGTTGCAAAAGGAGCCCGCATTAGCAAACCACCTCCGACGTTGCTTCCACCGAAGATTCCACTCATTGAAGAGATGCTGATTTTTATGCACAAATATATCGAGCATATCGTCAATGTTGAAAGGGATGGTAATTGCGGTTACCGAGATTTTTCGACTTTACTTGATAAAGGAGAAGATGGTCATACGCTTGTCCGACATTAACTTATCCAAGAATTGAAAATGCATAAAGAATCATACACACTGTTGTACGGAACTAAAGAAAGATACAATGCGGTTTATAAGTCTCTTGTTCCTTGCTTGAGTGGTCCGGCACCGGAGGAAAAATGGACAACCTTCCTGTTGGTGATTTTAGTATCATCAATGTATTTTAGTAGTAATGTGATTTATTTTAGGGCGATGCAATTATGCGTTAAGCTTGGAAACGAGTTAGGGTAGTGCCAGAAGCAGATTGTTCTTCAAGAATTATCCCCACAAAGATTTCGTGAACCCAGGCAAATAATATGGTCGAAATACTTTGTTCGGAAAGTGTACGAACACGATTCCTCGAAGATATCTAGGATTATCATACTAAATTTCTAACAAACGAACAAAGTATTTTTTTGATAATCATGGCTGGAGGAAGCACCGTCAAGGAGATGACTATGAATTTCGGAAAATTGGACAAGTTTCAAGGACAAGACTTCAGGCGTTAGCAGAAGAAGATGCATTTCATGTTGACAACGTTGAAGGTAGCGTACGTCCTGTCTACACTGATTCCAGAACTTCAGGAGGAAGACACGGTTGAAAATATGAGACACAGATCAAAGTGGGAGAACGACGACTACATATGTAGAGGGCACATTCATAACGGTATGTCTAATCCCTTATTTGATATTTATCAAAACATGGAATCTGCAAAGGAATTGTGGGATTGTCTCGAATCCAAGTATATGGCAGCGGACTCATCCAGTAAAAAGTTCCTGGTAACCGATTTCAACAATTACAAAATGGTTAAATCGAGGTCTGTCATGGAACAATTCAATGAACTCCTCCGAATCCTTGGACAGTTCACACAACACGGATTAAAGATGGATGAAACAATATCTGTCTCAAGCATCATAGACAAGTTGCCTCCTTCGTGGAAGGATTTCAAACACAATCTGAAGCATGGAAAAGACGAATTGTCTTTGATCCAACTTGGAAGTCACTTGCGCATAGAAGAATCTCTAAGAGCGCAGGAGGGTGACAAAGGAAAAGGTAAAGAAATTGCTGGACCCTCGGTTAATATGGTCAAAGAGGGTGGTAAGAACAATAACAACAAAAACAAAGGAAATAAGTGTGCTTTCAAGAACAAAAATGGCAGTTTCGGTGCTAACAAGAAACCGAAACTAGAATACTGGAAGTGTGGTAAAACATGCCACTTCAAAAAGGATTGTCGTTATGGAAAAAGGCACGATAACGCGAATGCAAGTGGTTCAGGAAAGGGGTCTAAGGACCAATCCGAAAACCAAGGTCAGAAATCAATTCGTGATTTGAATAGTTTGATTAAACATTCGGTTTCACTAAATTCTGAAGCATTTTATGTGCAGGATGATGCTATCGCATGGTGGATTGACTCTGGCGCCACAACACATGTTTGCAAGGATCGTTTTTGGTTCAAGACTTTTTTCCAATGAAAGATGGTTTTATCCTCTACATGGGAGATGATCACTTCGCTCCCGTTGAAGGCAAAGGAAACGTGGTGCTAGAATTCAGTTCTGGAAAGACTATTACTTTGTTTAATGTTTTGTATGTTCCTAAACTACGTAAGAACTTAATTTCTGGTCCTGTATTAAATAAGCTTGGATACAAGCAAGTGTGTGAATCCGATAAATATGTATTATCGAAGTCTGGTGTGTTTGTAGGATTTGGATATTATAATAATGGTATGTTTATGATGAATTTGAATGGAATTCCTAATAATTCTGGTTCTGTTTTTATGTCCTCTTCGAATATTATCAATTCATCGTTATGGCATGCTCGTCTAGGACATGTACATTATAAAAAAATGCATGAAATTTCTAAAGATGATTTAATTCCTGTTTTTGGTAAAAATGTTGAAAAGTGTAAAACTTGCATGTTAACAAAGATCACTAGGCAACCTTTTAAAAGTATAACAAGGAAATCTATCATTCTTGAGTTAATACATAGTGATTTATGTGATTTGCATGCTACTCCATCATTAGGGAATAAAAAATATTTTGTCACTTTCATAGATGATGCATCTAGATTCTGCTATGTTTATTTGTTGCACGCTAAGGACGAAGCCTTAGATAAATTCAAAATTTATAGAACTGAAGTTGAAGTGCAACATAATGTGTTGATTAAAACATTACGTACAGACAGAGGTGGTGAATATTATGATCCTATATTTTTCCAATCCGTAGGAATCATTCATGAGACTACGGCACCTTATACACCTCAACAAAATGGTGTGGCTGAAAGGAAAAATAGAGTTCTTAAAGAAATGGTGAATGCCATGTTATCTTACTCTGGTTTGAGTGAAGGGTTTCGGGGAGAAGCTATGTTAACGGCTTGCTATTTGTTAAATAGGGTTCCTAATAAAAGGAACAAAACTACCCCATATGAACTTTGGTATAAGAAACGACCCAACTTAACATTTCTACGTGTTTGGGGCTGTAGGGTCGTGGTTAGACTCCCGAACCCAAAAAGGAAAACTTTGGGTGAAAAGGGTGTAGCTTGCATCTTTGTTGGATATGCTGAGCACTCCAAGGCCTATAGGTTTTATGTTATAGAACCTAATGACTCGATTTCTATTAACACGATTATAGAATCGAGGGATGCCATATTTGATGAGAATTGTTTCTCTTCTATACCTAGACCAAAGGACTCTATGCCTAATTCAGATGAATCAATAAGGGATGATCATTCAAATGATGTGCCAAGTGAGACAGTTGAACCTCGTAGGAGCAAAAGAGCCAGAAAATCTAGATCTTATGGATCTGATTTTCAATTATATCTAGTTGAAGGATCAAAGGATCAGATTGATGCTCAATATTATTATTGCTACAATATAGAGGAGGATCCAATAATGTATGATGAAGCTGTGAAATCTCGAGATTCTGTTTTTTGGAAAGAAGCAATTGATGAACAGATTGGTTCTATCATGGAAAATAATACTTGGGTATTATCTGATTTACCACCAGGCTGCAAACCATTGGGTTGCAAATGGATCTTCAAAAGGAAGATGAAAGCCGATGGTACAATTGACAAGTTTAAAGCTAGATTAGTTATCCAAGGCTTCAGACAAAAGGAAGGGATTGATTATTTCGATACATATGCTCCAGTTGCCCGTATCACTACTATTCGATTGTTGATTGCCTTTGCGACTATTCATAATCTAGTGATTCATCAAATGGATGTCAAAACAGCATTTCTGAATGGTGATTTGGAAGAAGAAGTGTATATGAAGCAACCTGAAGGATTTGTAATGCCTGGTAATGAGCATAAAGTGTGTAAGCTAGTTAAGTCGTTGTATGGGCTGAAACAAGCTCCAAAACAGTGGCATCAAAAGTTTGATGAGGTTGTTCTGTCTAATGGTTTCATTCTAAACCAAGCTGACAAATGTGTATATATCAAATTTGATACACCCGGTAAAGAAGTTTTCATTTGTCTATATGTTGATGACATGTTGATCTTTGGCACCGACCAAAATCAAATTGATAAAACGAAGAATTTCTTGTCATCAAAGTTCTCCATGAAGGATATGGGAGAAGCGGACGTTATTCTTGGTATCAAGATTAAACGGGAGAATAAGGGGATTGTAATTACGCAATCTCATTACATTGAGAAAATACTCAAGAAGTTCAATTATGAAAGTTGTTCTCCAGTAAGTACTCCCATGGATCCGGGAGAAAAGCTTATGCCAAATACAGGTAAACCTGTGGATCAACTCAAATATTCAAGAGCTATAGGCTCTTTGATGTATGCTATGATTAGCACTAGACCGGATATTGCTTATGCGGTTGGAAAGTTGAGCAGATTTACTAGTAATCCTAGTAGACATCATTGGCATGTGATAACTAGGGTATTCAAGTACTTGAAGGGTACTGTTGCACCCCAAAATTTGACCAACCTCTCTGGCTTATGTTTTATTTCATCTGCACCAGCATATTGCATAAAAAATTACATGGCATGTCATTACTTACAGGGATCAGGAAAATGTGTATTCAAAAAATATAATGTATGTAGGCCTCATCAAAAAAGAATTTTGGGCTCAAATTATCAGAGGCAGGGAATGTAATTTTTTTCCAGATGGAGAATAAAGAGGTCATTTTCTTAAGAAAAGAAATAATTGAGGCAAAATGCATAAGGTGGGGTTTGAACCCACCACCTTTTGCTCTACAATTTCTCACCTTTACCACTCAGCCAAACGAGCGCTTGTGATTACAAGGAGAAAGGAAAAGTATATGTTTTAAGACTTGAAGACAAAGGCGCATGAAATAAAAATATGGTGGATTTTGTTCCCACCAATATTCGAACTCATGACCATATGATAAACACACGCTTGACTTAACCACTGGGGTGGCGATACATCCATTGATTATCCCACCCCAGTTTTGTTAAGTAGCTTGTTTCGTTCATAGCTGGGCAGAAATTGGAAGAGCAAAATGACCGTGCGTGAGGAAGGGAAAATTGGGCAAAACTGAATCATTTTCAATGATTCAAAATTCCATTCCATTTGATTTTTTGCAAGGTTTACTATGGTGTAGATATTTTTGATGATTGAGGAAGGAATTTCAAGCTATCAACCAATTTGCAATGTGGAGCATTTGGCTTTTCATGTTTGAATTGTACTGCAGTTTTCCATTTCAAGGCCAAACACCAAAGGTACTTGCTCTGGGCATTTTCTGAATCTATCACCAATATAGGCAAGAGCCAGCAGCCACTACAACCTGCTGCAAACCCTAGTGTGTACCACCATCCCACTCCAACAAAGGCCACGAGAGAAAAAAAGCTCAGCAGAGATTTGGATTTCAAATGGGAGTATAAAAGGAGTAGGTTTAGGACAAACCCTAGGAGCCACGATTTTTTTTGACAAAAGGGAAAAGTATCTTGAAGAGTTTGGTTTTTTGAGCTGCTCTCAAAGGTGGGGTTCTTCAAGGTTCTTTGGTTATTCAGTTCTTGTTTCTAGGTATGGATATCTGTTTTTATTCTCATCATATGCATATATCATGATTAGGTATTTGTTTTACTAAGCTTGTTTTCAAACTTTACATATGCTGAAAACATGAATGTGTTTATGGTATCCTGCTCGTATCCTGATGACAGTTTGAAAAATGTGTGTTATGTGCTTTGGTTAAGTTATGTTATTTTTTATTAAAGCTCAGGATGACTAGAACACCATTGTTTTGGAGTACATAACCTGTTCCCTTTTTCTATCTAGATAAACTTGTTGAGTTTTGGTTTCTTTTTGTTATGCTACTATGGAGACAATGTTTGTTTGTTAGCTGTTGTTTGGATCTGAGCCACTTGTTGTGGATTTTTGCTTTAGATATCATGGTATTTGCTGCTAAAAATATTCTGTTATGGTGGATCTATTTGTATAACATTCATGCCTAGATCTGGCTGTTAGGATTCTCATTTTGCATCTGCAGTATTGGTTTGTACTTTGTCATGATAGTTTGTGTCTGCCATAGGAACCTATGTATGCTTGTAAAGATGACTGTCACAGTTCAGCATGTCAAAGTTGGGTCATACATTTTGTTAGGACTGCTTCCAGATTTGTTTGTATGTGTGTAACTGCCATTAGGAGCTTGGTATTTGATGTAACTTGGTTATTTTGTTTGTGGGCTAGTTTTATTGGAGCTTTGTAGGTTTGTTTTGTAACCATGCTGGCTTGAGAATGCCATGGGATTTGTGAAACATCTGTATGAGAAGCTAGATTGTCAATATATGGAGCCTAGGTTTTGTGACTTAATATTGAATTTGGTTGTGTTAACCATGTGTGAGCATATATATTGAGTTGATGTTAGGTGTTAGGCATTGTCAAACTGCTGTTGTGTTTTTTTTATTTTAAAAGAAGTTTGTTTGATCTACACTATTAAATTTGTTTTGCTGCTATGATAATATGTGGTGTGCAGGTGTGTGTTAGTATAGAATGTACTACTTCTTTGCTATGTATGTGCTGTGATTGTAATGGAAATGTTAACTTGCAGCAGTAGAATGTCTAGGGATCTTACTTGCATTTTCCTCATTCCAAATGCCTGCTGTTTTGCCTATCCTCTTTTTGTGTGTATTTGGATGGAATTCATAGCATCGGTGTTGGTTTAAGTGGGGGTTTTTTGCTCATTTTGTAGCTTTTAAATACTATGATCAGTGGGGTAGTATGCTGCTAATTTCAGATGTGTATTGATTGAGGGCTGAAAGTTTTGATTTTGTGTTTGGCCTTGAGGTCAGGTGTTGTTGTCTGTTTGTTTATGGAGTATTGTATTTATCATGTTTAAGAGTTGTGTGTGTAGCAAAGTGTAATGTTGTGTCTTAATGTGATGGACTGTTTTTTTCCCGTTGTGTGTGAGTTGTGTTCATGTTGGATATGCTGATCTATGACAGCAAGCATTAATAATTGGTTACTCTGTCTCATCATTTGGTTGTTTGTTGCTGTTATTTCTTTTGGTGTCATTACATATCAATTTCAGTCTTTGTGACTACAGATTCCCTTGGTGTCCTGTCTGGATGTGGTGAACATTTGGTCTGTTTGTTTTGATGTATCTGCTGCATAACCTCAATGGTGTATTGAATGAGTATGCTGTAAACTTTGTTTTCATGTTGGTCTTAAATGGTATACTGCTGCTGTTTGCTAATCTGCAATATCCATGATTGAAATCTACAGCATTTTCAGGATATTTGTTTTGAATATTGTGTTCGAGCTGGACCAGATTTTTGCTGATTGTTAGTTTGTTAGTTTAGCAGTTAATGTCAAGAATGTTTAAAGGTTGATTTGAGATGCTTTGGATAAGTATTAATGCTAATTGGTTTCCTTTCTCATGAGATGTTTGTTTTATCATTGGAGGCAGTTTTGATTCATTGCTTGTTTTGGATTTCTTTTTTTGGTCTGCTGTTTAGTCATGTCTGCATTCAAACACACCAAGCCACAAACTTGACACTTTTTGCTTAACTTGTTTTTTTCATTAAAACAACACATCACACACCTCACATTGGTCCATTACAACATGCTTGAACTCTCATTTCATTCAAAATCACTCAATTATGAAAAATCACTTTCAAAATGCAAAATGTCACTTTTTGTACTTAACTTCCACTGGTGGAAGTTATGTGTTATTTTAGGCTTTTTTTTCAAAAATGTCACTTTTTGTACTTAACTTCCACTGGTGGAAGTTATGTGTTATTTTAGGCTTTTTTTCAAAAATGTCACTTTTTGTACTTAACTTCCACTGGTGGAAGTTATGTGTTATTTTAGGCTTTTTTTCAAAAATGTCACTTTTTGTACTTAACTTCCACTGGTGGAAGTTAAGTGTTAAATTTGCCTTTTTTTAAAATGGTCACATACACTTCCATACACCTAGTCACTTTTGACCACACTTTGTTTTTCATGTAACACACCTTGCACACATTTTGTATTAAATATATATGTAATGTTGGAACCCTTGGTTTACTTGAATTTTGGTCCTCCGTCGGGTTCGTTACTTTGCATCTAAGAGCATTTCTCAAGTCATCAATAATAAAATAATTTCTTTGTATTGAATTAAAAATAGAGGGTTGGGTGTAGACCCCTTCTTCTTCGAGTGTTGGGATGCCCACTGTAGTGAGGGTGATTTCGACACTCGTCTTTCAATACGAAGGCGCTTCTAAACTTTTCTCTCCTAAAAAACCTCGGTCTCGTATCGAGTCCATTTTCAAACCATCTTTCAATAAATTAATTTCTCTTTGTATTGAATTAAAGAGAGGGGATTAAGTGTAGTCTTCTTCCTCTCCGAGTGTTGGGATGCCCACTGTAGTGAGGGTGATCTCGACACTCGTCTTTCAATACGAAGACGCGACTTCTTCCACCATATCTCACTTTCACAACTTCATTCCGTAATCTTTCATCACCTAAAACCTCGGTCTCGCGCCGAGTGCATTTTCAAATCTTTTTACAACAAAACTTGAATGGTTGTGGAGTGGTTAGGCGTAGGCCTTCTCCTATCCCGAGTGTTGACGTTTACCGTAGGGTTCTCTGTCGCAAAACACTTACCGTTTAAAACCAAAAACACTTTATTAAGAGAATGAAGATCTCTTTGTATTGAATTAAAGAGAGGGGATTAAGTGTAGTCTTCTTCCTCTCCGAGCATTGGGATGCCCACTGTAGTGAGGGTGGTTTCGACGCTCGTCTTTCAATACGAAGACACCTCGTTCACCACATAATTTTCATAACACAAAAACTTTGAGATAAAGAATTGGGTACTACCTGTAGGGGTTACTATCCGAGGACCTGTCTCGCCCCCTAAAAAACAATCCAATCAATCAAACGTGACTTCTTGCCTCGCGTGGCGAAAACTAATCAATCTTTCAAAAAGGATATGTTACGTCCGTTCTACCGCAAACAGGTAACGCCTAAGTCTCCAACGAGCGAGCAACGAAACACCTAACTGCTAGAATGCGCACGATAGCATCATCCATAAAAAAAACATCAACAAACCGTAGGCCGAACTACGGCTGCTCTGATTTCTCATACCAGATGAGAATACGTAGGCACAAGACGGAGATGTCTTGGCGAGCACAATCCCCCCTATCTGTAGTTTCCCGAACTACGTCGACTCTGATTTTCTCATATCTGTTGAGAATACGTAGGCCTAGGACCGCGAAGTCCTACCGAGTCCGTTCTCTCCCTTCTTCCCCCCGTTACTTCTCTTTCACCGTTTCTAAACCCTTCTTTCTATCCCTTGGAACACTCTCTTTATAGCATAATCTTTAAGAAAATAAAATCACACATCGACAAACAAAAGGTTCCCATCGAGTACGATGGATGCGAGGGGTGCTAATACCTTCCCTTCGCATAACCGGCTTCCGAACCCGTTCTTGGTTGCGAGACCATCTTATCCGTTCATTTCTTAAGGTTTTCTCGATATTTTCCTTTCCCCTCATGGGATAAATAAAGTTCGGTGGCGACTCTTCTGTCTATCTTTTTCGCCTCCCCGTCGTTGCACGATGCATTTTTTTCGAGTAGCGACAGCTGGCGACTCTGCTGGGGATTCCTAGCAAGCCACGCCTATTTTGTTTGTCGTATTTATGTTTGCTTTATTTGTTTATGCTTTGTTCTCTAACTTGTTGGGCTTATTGTTTGGTTTGTGAGATAAAGCTTTCTACCCGAGCTTTCGAGTATGCACTAAGTTAGGAGGTGGTTTCTTTCTGATTTGCGAGACTTATGACTCGTTGAGTTGGATCGAATTCCACCGCTCAGATGAGACCCCATTGGAATAATGATGTCTTACGTGTAGTCGTAATGACGTTCTTATTTCCAACTTGGGAGTCCGCGATTCTGAGGACCTTTGTAGAACCTTATTCCAAAGGTTACTAAAACATGACTCTGTGTTCATCCTTTTGAAAGGAGTACCGTCTTACGAGTAGTCGTTATGATGGGAAACTTTTGAGGGTTAGTGCATGGGACTTTGTTTGAAAAGCCTTTTGGAACACCCTCTTAAACCAATAGATTGCTCACCCGATGGGAAAGTTGCCTTGTGTTCTTGTCTTGCAGGATTTGTGACGTTGATCTTGTTGTGTTTCATTATCATATGCATTCATTAAACATCGCATTGCATATCATTTTTGCATGTCAAGAGGCTTAAGAAGCTATGATTATCTCAGGTATTAGTGAATTCAATGGCTGATCAAAGGAAAAGAAGCACAAATTCCATAAAGTTCAGGGAACCAAAATTGGAATCAATTCAAGATCTTCTGGTCGGAGTGCCAAAAGTTATCAAGATCAACATTCAAGGGAAACATGGGAAACTACTTGATCTCCTCCACTCTAGGGTTGATACTTGGGCCTTGTATGCCATGGCTCAATTCTATGATGCGCCTCTCCGGTGTTTCACTTTTCAAGACTACCAGTTAGCTCCTACCTTGGAGGAATATTCTCATATCTTGAATATTAAGATCAAAGATCAACCTGTCTATACTGGTTTGGAAGAGGAACCAAAACCTGTTGTCATTGCTCTCGCTCTTCATATCACCAAAGAAGAAGTCAAGGAGGGGCTAACAAGTAAGGGAGGTGTTCAAGGTTTTCCACTGAAA
Source organism: Lathyrus sativus (assembly GCA_963859935.3). Taxonomy (NCBI): domain Eukaryota; kingdom Viridiplantae; phylum Streptophyta; class Magnoliopsida; order Fabales; family Fabaceae; genus Lathyrus; species Lathyrus sativus. The sequence continues at coordinate 1,779 of CAWUDS030002691.1, read as the reverse complement.
TTTCTGCTAGAAAAGGCTACTCAATACAAGGCTGATGAAGATTGGGAAAAGTTCGGTGCTAGTGTTGCTCTAATGATTTATGGGATTGTCCTCTTTCCAAATGTGGACAATTTTGTAGACATCACCGTTATCGTTCTCTTCATACAAAAGAATCCAATCCCCACGCTCCTCGTCGATGTTTATCACTCCATTCATTGGAGGAGTGAAAAGAAGGGAGGAATGATCCAATGCTGCTCTCACCTACTATACCAATGGTATGCTTCTCATTTGCCAAAGAAAGGGCCGTTCGTGGATAATAAGAAGGAATTAAAATGGTCCCAACGCATCATGTCTCTAGAAGCTAGTGATATTGCTTGGGACTCTCATGAGTATTATGATGTGGAAATCATTTTTAGTTGTGGAGGATTCGGTAATGTACCGTTGATCAGTAGGGCCGGTTGTATTAACTATAACCCCGTCATGGCACTACGCCAGTTGGGTTATGCTATGGAAGACGAGCCCGAGGCAGAAAAGGTCCAGAGTTTCTTTTTGCTATCCACGTCAGAGGATCCTGCCTTTGTCAGGAAGATTGCCAAGGCTTGGGGCAAGATTCATACCAAAGGGAGGAGAGAGTTAAAAGCAAAGAATTGTGTGGCAAAAGAACCATACAACCAGTGGTTACTAGCTAGAGTGGCTGAGAGGTCATTACCATTCCCCTCCGAGCCATCTATGCGTGAAGCACCTCCTGCTCCCACTCATGTGTCCATAGAAGAATATGAAAAGCTGAAGCTAGTAGTGGAGAGGTTGACTAGGGAGAATCAGGACCTTTAGAATGAAGTCCATCAAGCAAATGTGGAGAGCGGTCAGTACAAAAGAAAGGTGGAGTTTGAACAGGATCAAGCGGCTGAGAGTAGCAAGAAGTTGAAACTAGAAACAGATCTGAGAGTCAGGTACCAACAGGGTTACGAAGGGGATGATGCATCGTTAACAACTCTTCGACAACGCCTAAAGGATACCAAAGATTCTTGTGATAGGGCATGGCACTTCTTTGAGATTGCCTCTACCGAGAAGAAGGAAATACGAGAGAATCTTGAAGCTGATATTGGGAATCTTGAGGAACAACTAAGAAGTGCCTTGAACCTAGCGGAAAATGAACGAAGACTCAAAGAGGAGGCCTTGAGGGATTCATATGTCACATCTGACATGTGGAATAACAAGTGTCATGAATTGGAGACCGTCCAAGAGACAGCCATTTTGTGGAGAAATCGTTTCGAGACTTTGCAAAAAGATAGTGCGCAGTGGTTTGAGAAGGAAGCGCAACTCAATGAGTTGCTGGACACCCATGTGGATTCTATATGCTATTACCAGTCAACTCTAGATATGTGTCGTTCTAGGTACAACAATTTGGTAGAGCATTGCAACCTCATGATCCGTGATATTCCATGGAGATTGGAAAGTGCAATCCAAGACTTGGAAGGGAATGATATCCCTCCTTCTATTCACCACTTCATCCAGCTCTGTGACCAAATGGTTAGGAGGTTCATGTTCGAGACGAAGAAGCTTGAGGAGCGTCTCCAAAAGAAGAATTTCTAGTTTTCTAGTACTCTTGATTTTCAGCTATTCAGTATTTCCCTCGTAATATGAATTATTATTCGGCTTAGTCCGCAAATGCTTGTATCGAATATTCCCGAATTAATGAGAATTTACTTTTTGGTCTAATTGTGTTTTCTTTATTTGTTCATTCGCAATTCTATAATACCGGTTATAATCATAAGTTTTGAAAGTCTCTTGAACATTTGC